>WOGR01000157.1:0-30943 GCA_015342045.1 Leptinotarsa lineolata | reverse complement strand
TTACTGCTTGAATGTATTCATATATTTATGCTTTTTAACTGAAAAATAAAGATTTATTATTATTATTATTATTGGAGTTACGATTGTCGTTTTGAACGCGTCAGGCCAGATACCCAGTGATAAACATTTATTTATAATAAACACCAATGGTTGAAGTATAAAAGGTAAAATTGATTTAAGTTCTTCCGCTCTGAGAACCAAGAGTGGTCAGTGTAGCCATTCAACCTCCTGCGACGTATTTTTTTAACAGACCTCGTATATTCAATAGAAACTACCGTTGTTATTCAGTTTGCTCACCCATCACCCATTTGCGTCCATATTTTTTTCAGAATATCAAAACTGACGCTGACTATTGGAACGTTTGGCTCAAACTCGTACTGCCTCTGGCTTTTTCCTATAAACCGGAATTCGTGATCGTATCAGCAGGATTTGATGCCGGATACTTTGATCCACTCGGAAAAGGTTACAAAGTCTCCCCAGAACTATTTGGTCAGTTGATCCAAACACTTAAGCCCCTAGCTTCTGGTAGAATCCTGCTCGCTCTGGAAGGAGGTTATCAAATCGACACCACAGGCATATCCATGACAATGTGCCTCAAGGCTTTGCTTGGTGATCCGATACCAGTACCAAAATTTGAAGAAGGGCCTGATGAAGATACAGTGCAAACTGTCCAGAATGTTCTCAAAACGCATAAGAGTAAATGGAAGATGTTGAAAGTTAACAAAAAAATTTCTACTACTTGTGTAGAAGCCTAGAGCTAAGTGCAGCTTTTGAAGAGAGTTCGATAGTCATAGATATTAGTGAAAGAGAGCGACAGAGTGCCTTATGTAGATCTTTGGTATAACAATTTTTTCTTCTCATGTGAAAATTAACTTGGAATATCCATGGTTAGCTTGCAGATGAATTACTGACTGGCATTTTTCCTAGACGTTTCCTAGAACAGTAGTGTGTACCTACCTTAATTGGTTGATAGTAAATAACAGGTAGAATTTGTAAACAAATTACAATCTCATTTCTTGGTTATTTAGATTGGAATGACAATAAAAAATATTCATAATTTGTGCGATAATTTGTTGCGCAGCTTTTGTAACAAAAGCGTTCAGTATTCTTCCGAAAGGATTGGTATCAGCGGGTTGTTCCTAAAAAATAGGTGCTAACAGACATGGCAATAGTTGCATATGTGGAGCCAGGAGGAGTATTCTCTATCAGTAGGGAAATCATTTGGAAAACGTAAGGAATGAATTCTGAAAAAAATGGTGATATACAAATTTGGATGTGTTTATTTTTGAACAGAAAAACCTTGAATATTTTGCTGCAGAATTTCCTTGAAAAGGGAAAAAGTTGTCTTCAAAGGATATTACAGCTGATTGTTTTGCTTTGCAAACGATACTGAAGGTATTCAGTGACAGGTAAATTTTTTATTTTGAATGAAATTATTGGCATTATCAAAAAAGGTTTTGCAATGGTGAGTGGTCAAACTCCTGTTAACCATTCAGCAGGGAACCCGAACGTTTGCCTTTATTGGTTTTCAGAGACTCCAGCAGGTTCAACTTCAGTACCTTAATGGAGTGTGTCGTACATAGTGTCGAAATCGTGATAGTTTTCCAAAAGGTGGCACGCATCAAGGTGAAAACCAACTCAACCTGTGTGTGGCACCTTTTGGAGAACTATCACGATTTTCACTCCATGTATAAACTAAGGTACTGAAGTTGAACCTGCTGGAGTCTCTGAAAATCAATAAGAGTAAACTTTCGGATTCCTTGCTGAACGACTAACAGGAGGTTGACCACTCACAGTTATCGAACGTTTTTTCATAATGCCAATAATTTCATTGTTATTCAAAAACTTATCTGTCATTGAATAACTTCAGTTTCGTTTTCAAAGCAAAGCAATCAGCTGTAACATTCTTTGAAGACAAACTTTTTCCCCTTTTGAAGGAAATTCAGCAGCAACATATTCAAGGTATCAAAAATAAACACATCCAAATTTCCAGAGACTCCATCTGGAAATGAATAATTTCGCTAATTCTTTGGTGAGATTTTGCTACAGCTGTACCACAAATTATGGCACAGGATAAACTGGGTTAGTGTCAGTTCTTATCATTTCAATAACTGAGATTGTAATTGGTTTACTCTTTCACTATTAACCAATGCATACAACACACAACTATTGTTGTTTATAAAAATTACAGTCAAGTGAGTAATACTCATTTGTGCAGCTTGTCAAATCTAGGAAAAGGCTTGAGAATTTCAGCTCTGTCTCGATCTTTCACTAGTACGGTACTAGCGAAAGATAGAGAGAGCAGAAATTCTCACGTCTCTTCCTAGAAGCTACGGTGTTAGCAAAACGCGTCTAGTAATGAAAATGTTTGTGTAAATTGTGTAATTATAATCATGGATAGTGCTGTTAATTTTCATCAAGTCCAGTAATAATTCGTCTGTACCACTCTTCTTGTTTTCCTGAGGGCCCGCTAGTGAATTGAAACTTTTGTTATACAACTCCGTTTCAAAACGAAGTCATGCTGAGACAAATCTGCCAGCTTGTTCGTTTTTTCGAATTCGCAGCTGTAAACTTTTTTACATCATTTTCCAACCTGCATTGCTCAATTTATATAATATTTATTGTTGTTTCTAAGGCCCAATTCACACAGAACGGGCGTCGGTCGGAGACGTGGCGCGGACATGACGCAGACTTTTGTCTCTTCCGCGTCTTTCCCATGTTAACAAATGATCCAATTCACATACAAGCGACCTGGCACCACGACGCTTCCATGTCGCTTTTATGTCAGTTGAAGCATTTGTTTACATAGGAGAGACGCGAAAGAGACAAGTTTGCGCAATGTCCCCGCTACGTCTCTGATCGGCCGTTCTGTGTGAATTGGGCCTTATATATCGTTATAGATCAGTCTTCCATTTTATGAAATATGGAATAAGATCCTTTGAATGAATTTAATTACTATTCATAGAGAGTTTTATAGTTTCTTGTTGAAATATTTTCGTGGGTGTAAATAGTATTTGAAAAATATTTATTTACCGCTCCAGTTTTGTTGTAAACCACTTTTCTTATTATTATAAGTAGAATCTCGTTTCTGAGGATGGGCTGTACACACATTGCCGATTTGACAGACTTTAAATAAAATACTCATGGCAATACTATCAATTCAATTATCTCAGTGTACTCGGATGAAGTCAAAAATAAAAAGCGACTGGAATTATGTTTTCAATGTTCATGGAACTTCAGAATATAATTTCCAGGAGTCTAGCCCAACTCAAGTGAGCAACATTCCATTTTAAAGGAAATTTAGTTTTGTGTTCTTCAATGTTTGTGTTTATGAGAGTTTATATTGATCTTATTGTTGTTTAAAACGTACTGACTTCCTTGTACAAATGTTTTAGTTTTCGTTTAATCAAAATGCATCTTGAAACTAATTAAATGCCGTACTGTTAACATTTAACTATGTTTTAGAGAAATAATTCATGCATTTTTTTAAACAATAAAATACTAAAATTACAAAGGACTTTTTTTTCTCCCTCAATTGCAATTGAAATTGTGAAATTCTAATTTAGAAAACGTTCTCAGGAAGTTCATTCCACATAAAGGCAGGTTTCCAAATGAAAAAGTTCTTGGACAGAGAGGTTCGAGGTGTACTGAGTTGAACCTCAGAACAATGAGCAGCCACATCCCGTCGCGTATTTCTGATATGTACCGCTCTTGGTGGAATCAAACTGCCAAGTCATTTGAGCACTTTCCGTGAAAGTATCTATAGAAGAGAGACAAATCTCCAACCTTTCTTCGATGTTCCAGACTATCTGACACGTGAAAACTTGCTAAGTCTATATTATGCTACCATTTACTGCCATCTAGGACATGGGATTTTGAATTGGGGTTCGGGAACGTCCGTGGAAAGGATTTTTATACTGCAGAAGTCGGCAGTTCGGGTAATTGCTAAGCTTGGATGGAGAAAGTCATGTAGGAGCTCTTTTAAAAACTTAGAACTTCTTACGGTTGTTGGAATATATGTTTATCAATTGTGTATTTTTGTTTATAACAAATCAAAATTTTTATCGAATAAGCAAAATCACTGTTATCCAACTCGCTCCAAAACTTCATATTGGGCGGACGAGGAGAACATTTTTTCGAAGGATAAATGAACATAGAAGTAGTTTCTTGAATGAGAAAAGCAGTTCCAAATTTGCAAAGCATTTTCGAAAGGAAGCTAAGTATAAAAATTTCATTTTTTTTATTGATTATTCAATTGGTAGGCAAAATTTATGGATATATCAAGTAATTGTGATTGAACTTTCAGTGGTTTAGATAAACGCAGTAACTTTTCCGAATGAATTTCCCTTAATTATACTTTATATAGGAAATTCTCCTTTACTTTGCTCATTTTTTAGACTGTGGAAGGTTGAATACGCAAAAACAGCAAAAATCATTGATTTCTCCACAAAAATGTCTTCCAAAGAATAAGATATTTGAACTTTTTGGGTACAGAGCTCATAGGAGGATTATGTGTTCTGTGGTATAGAGGTTAGGAATAAATGGAATATTACTCTGTGGTACTTCCAGTGAACTCTGTGTTATGTACGTACGTATAGTATACATGTCACTAGGTATTACTCTGTGGGTATTACCCAACGATTATGGACATATGTCCACAAAAAATGTCTTTCAATGAATAAGATATTTGAATTTTTTGGGTGCAGAGGAAAATTATGTGTTCTGTGGTACAGAGGTTAGGAATAAATGGACATATGTACTGAATTCATAAATATACCCAGTGACGTAATGGACTGGCTATTAGAGAGAGAACATTGATTCCAACTACTAAAACAAAGATAGAGAGATTCACGTCCTGGTATTTATGTCAGTCACACACTCAACGTCAGATACGTCACGAAATTTTACGTGTTGCAAATTTCCATGTGAAAATGTTGGCATTTGATTTGGCAAATGATGCTGTGACGTAGTGGCCAAGACGTTGTGTGATCAGCAGGTGGAACATATGTAAAAGTGATGTCAGGCCCAGTCCATTTTTTTCATGTCTATAAATATTTCTTAGGACTAGAACGCGTTTGAGTGTTGTGTGTTTCATGGGCTTGAAAATCTGATCAATATTTGAGCAATAAGAGTTGATAAACGTATACGTCAATATTTGTCTGCTTGAGAGACAATGAGGAATATTTGGAACGTATGTCCTCAGAAAACACGTCATTTGCAAACTGCTTTGATATCGTATTTCGTGTTGTCTTTACTCATGTAATATTGTAAAAGAATGTTGTTTGTTTTTCAATCGTACAAATCGTTTTACCCATTATACTACAATGAATTATTTCGTTGAGTAATGTGCTAAGTATAGGAAAATACATTATTATGTTCCCCTCACCTTTAATGAAGAATTGCAGAGTTGCAGTGTAATTGCTTCCAGTGTTGTTGATGCTACTCATTGTTTCAAATATCTTTAGACTATAATTTCTATTACACTAGCGCCATTCTGGTTATTTTCGGAAATATTATCCGATGTTTTTAGACAGTTTTTGAATGTTCTCTTTTTCCATAGCTTAAACCTGACAGCAGTTGAGGTTCTATCTGTTCCGTGTCAAGACTAGTTAATTGTCAAAAGTCAAAACTGTTCGCTGGCTAGATGGTTTTTGATTTGTGTCTTGGTTTCTGTATATTTTGTATAAGGAAATAGTAAACTTTTAAATCATGGCTCCCTATAAAATTGTTATGGTTCGGCATGGCGAATCAGAATGGAACGAGAAAAATTTATTCTGTGGATGGTATGATGCAAATTTAAGTGAAAAAGGTGAGAAAAATGATTTAACCTTGAATGACCTTAATTTATAACCCTATCAATTTCCAATTTTTTAGATTATCAGTTTTGGCTTTTATTGATATTACTCTAGTACTGTTATGGTTGGATTGTGGAAATGACTATTTCATCCTTATTTTCATTGATCCTAGTTCAATAAATGATAATGTCATTTATTGTTTTAAGGTAAACAGGAAGCAGTCAATGCTGGAAAGGCACTGAAAGATGCTGGCACTAAGTTTGACCTTGCTTATACATCCGTTCTCACCAGAGCCCAGAACACATTGCAAGCCATTTTGAAAGAGATTGATCAAACTGACCTACCAACCACCAAAACTTGGAGATTGAATGAGAGACACTATGGTGGTCTGACAGGTCTCAACAAAGCCGAAACTGCTGCTAAGTATGGGGAAGAACAAGTGGCAATATGGCGCCGTAGTTTTGACACACCTCCTCCACCCATGGAACCAGATCACCCTTATTATGACAATATCGTCAAAGATCCCCGTTATGCAGAGGGACCAGCACCAGACCAATTTCCCAAATTTGAATCTCTGAAATTGACCATTGAACGTACACTGCCATTTTGGAATGATACTATTGTTCCACAAATCAAAGCTGGGAAACAGATATTGATTGCTGCCCATGGAAACAGTCTTCGTGGTATTGTCAAACATTTAGATAGTAAGTCACTTCATTTGGTACTTATGCTTAAGGTCAGTTTAGTTAAAAGTATCCTGTAGTTTGATGAAATTCAAATTACTGAATTCAAAAATTGTAAATACAATTTTTTTTGAATATGAATATCTTAGTGTTGAGCATGACTCAAGAATAAAAATGCCAGCTATTCAATAGCCCTATTAACAAAAATCAATTTTATTATAGACATGTCAGAGGAAGCAATTATGAAACTCAATCTTCCAACCGGCATTCCGTTTGTTTACACTCTGGATGAAAATCTGAAACCAATTAAAAGCTTGGAATTTTTGGGTGATCCTGAAACCGTGAAGAAAGCAATGGAAGCTGTAGCTGCCCAAGGAAAGGCCAAATAGAGATGCTATTGAATGTTCATAAATGTTTTATTTATATAAATAACTAGGACTAAATGTGTATAATCGAACATTATTTAAGAATGAATGTTAGTTTGTGACTGCCAAGGAATAAAGAAGTTGAAAAAAAATTGATATTTCGTTTGTTTATTAACAATTTTAATGGTGATTTAAATGTTCAATAAATATGTATGTGTCTTGCATTGACACAGTTATATTTTATTAATGAAACAAATTGAAGGTAATTGATTTTAATGGAAAAATTCACTATTATGTGATTAAAGGTCAATTTATAGATCTTAGTCTTGTCCTAATTTCAATCGTAAAAAAAGTTCTATGGAAACTACATAAAAGCATTTATGTAGTTTCCGAATTTGAGTATACGAGTTATGTCAAATTTCAATATCACTGCAGCACAGAATAGTATTGTTTAGTATTCTGTGACTGCAGCCCCAATGCAGCACATGTCAGTCAACATACTTCATATACTCACTAGCGTATATCACTGTTGTTCCTGACGTTACTTTAGTAACAAAATGTCACTTTTCGATGTTTTAAATTACCAAGTTACCTTTTTACTCATTTTGTTATATTTTAAGATACTTTAACCGAGAGTTTACACAACAGAACTGACAATTGACATATCATAACTGAGGGTTAACGTATCAAAACCGACAATTGAAGAGCATTATCACAAAATAATAAACAATATTTTGTGGCATTATCACACGTCTTCTGTCATTTTTGAAATGACAACTATCACTAGTGTAACTAACCTGTCGGCGCGAAATGCTTTTTGTGCGACTCATTCAAAAGTTACAATTTACTGTCGAATGTTACTTTGACATAATCTGTTATAATTTTTTCCGGAAGGTAACAAATATATCAACACCTTACAGAACTATAACCTAAGAATAATCCAAGCTATTTTTTATGCAGTCCTACCAATTTGGAAGAAATTATAGTTTCAACTCTGAATGCACAAGAAACTAGGAAAGAAAAATATTTTGGACTAAAATTTCTCAAAAGACAATGTAGGTTCATAACTATCCTAGGAATAGTTCATAACTATTCTAGGAATAGTTATGAACCTAAACTATTTACATTGCTGAAAAGACTAGGAATAGCTGTAGAAGGAACATATCAGTTTGTCACCAGGGTAGTCATATTTCCTACATATTTCCATATTTCTACCAAAAAGTTTTAATTAATAAACAGCTATTTCATCACGTTTTTTATTCTATTACAAAATTTGAAACTAGATGTCTGGCAGTACCTAATCTGTGACATAGAACGGTAAACCATTTTTCTGTGGTCAGACTTTCCAGAACAACTTGCTCTGTGTTGTTAGTCTGTCTCAATCAATGAAAAATTTTAATCGTATCCCATAAAGTTGACAAAAAATATGATACCTTTATTTTTAACAACATCGAAAACTGGTGTTTGATCAAAATAAAAAATCATGTTCAATATACAATTGTATTGATTTAGAAAAATCAGATTCTGTTATTCATGCTCAAATGTCTACTTTATGAATTAATATAGAATAATTTATTTAATTTTCTCAAATAAAATCACTTCATACTCTTAAAGAAAATTCCTACTTTTTGACAAACCTAGTATACGACGGAATGAATTTGATAACCGATGGTTGCATTTGAGGTTTTAGACAATTATTTATAAAAAACAATGCATGTCAGAGGGAGAAATGCATTTAGAGCAGCTTTTCATTTTCAAATTTGTATGTGAACAAATATATGTTGACAGACATCGGATTGGAATGGTAATAATTAACAGTGCTGTCTTGATCTTCTAAGTTATTTCCTAATTTTCTGAAAATTTACAGAAAGAAAAATCAATTTTTTGTGGTTACCTTTTTTCGTTAACATTGTTTTGAATGATCCTTCTTTTTATGTTCTTGTAAACTAGTAAACTTATCCTGTCCTATGGATTTTTCGACGCTACTGTGTTTAGTACAGTACAGTATGTTAGGAAAAGCATCTGTTGTTGATGCCGCCATATTGATACGCTTTCTAGCGATAAGATATCAATTTATGAATTATATGCATGGATACAACAAAAAAAGGGTTGGATGCTTTGGATAGCTTTGATAGTAAAAATATAAGACAGAGAAACATTGACAACCAAAGAAATGGAAAAATATCAAACTGTACCGCAAAATGACGGAAGCGCAGGAGGGCCACAAACTCGTAGTTTCATTATTTGCTTCTCAATCGACATAGAAGTTCTCTCGAATACCAAAGATGAACGAGGTTCCTCAAGGCGGTCAATTGCAAAGCCAACCTTCGAAATCGACCGCCGACGAGATTCATTCTCTATCTTTTACTGCAGCTTCCACTGCAACGTAACTAGTTGTATTTTTGGTCCAACCTAGCACTACTGATGAGGTCATGGCGGGACGAAACATCACTGACCGGCATTGAATATTGAACGCATTATGTTTGAGCTGTAGTTAACAACTAGTTGCCTTGTTGTGAAAGCTGCTGTGAAAAACAGAGGACGACTTTGCCAGCGGTCGAATTCGAAGTTTGCCTTTGTAACTGAACCCCTTGGGGAGTCCTTATTGCCTGATATTCGAGGATTGAGTTCCCTGTCGATCCCACAGATGGCGTCTTCGTAGGGAGAGATGTCATCGCCTCCCCTCGAAATTACGACTTTATTCTCAAAATTCCGACTTTATAATAAAAATTACGACTTTGATTTCGAAATTCCGACTTTCATCATGAAATTTCGACTTTCAACTCGAAATTTCGACCTCATCCTCGAAACTCAGACTTTGAATTAGAAATTTCGACTTTTGTCTTGAAATTTCGACTTTCAACTCGAAATTTCGACTTTAAAAAATAAATTACGACTCTAATCTCGACATTTTGACTCCAAACTGAAAATAACGACTTCAATCTCAAAATCACGACTTCAATCTATAAATTACGACTTTATTCGATCGGTCGATCGATCTCAATCTCGATAATTTGACCTTTATATCGAAATTTCGACTTTAAACTCAGATTTTCTACCTTAATCTGGACATTAAGACTTTTATCTCGAAATTACGACTTCATTATCGAAATTACGACTTCATTATCGAAATTACGACTTTAATTTGAAAATTTCGACTTCAAACTCAAAATTACGACCTAATTCTCGAAATTTTGACCTCAATATCGACAATTCGACCACAATTTCGAAATTTTAACTTCAAACTCGAAATTTCTACCTTATTCTCGAAATTTGGACTTTGAATTCGAAATTTAAATTGATGGATGTAGCCGTTACTACGTGGTAAGAGATCATAATGAAAATGAAAATTTTCTCTTTTTACCACTTTTATTCGTAACTAAAGTTTAACTTCAAATTCGAAATTCCGACTTCAATCTGGAAATTTCGACTTTAAACTCAAATTTACGACTTTATTCACGAAATTACGAATTTATTTTAAACATTTTGACTTCATTTTCAAAATTTCGACCTTATTCTCGAAATTTAGACTTTAAATTCGGAAATTTCAACTTTAAACTCGAAATTCCGACTTCAATCTGAAAATTTCGACTATAAACTCAAAATTACGACTTTATTCTTGAAATTAAATGACTGTAATCTGAAAATTTCGACTTTTTTCAAAATTTCGACCTCAATCTCGATAATTCGACCTCAATCTCGAAATTTTGACATTAAACTCGAAATTTTGACCTTAATCTCGAGATTTCGACTTTAAACTGAAAATTACGATTTTAATCTCGAAATTTCGACTTCAATATACAAATTACGACTTTATTCTCAAAATTCCAGCTTTAATCTGGAAATTTCGAGTTTTAGAGCCGGAATTTCAAATTAACGAATGATAATACTGTGTCCCTTCTGCGCTTCCGTACAAAATCACCTTTGCGTACATTTTTGTGTTCTCATTGCACCAAACAATGATTACGTGGAAATGAAATTTTGAATATCCTGCAAGTATCTATTCTAAACTTACCTCTGACCTTCGGTGTACTGTAATTGGGAATAAAATCTGATTCTGCTCATCAATTATGAAACTGCTATTTCCATAATTTACTGGTCTTCAATCAAACGTGAAAAAATGCTCCATCAAAATATAATAATTTATTCAATAAAAATATATAAATTAAGCAAAATATAATAAAAATAAACATGTATTTCTGACTAGAATATTGACTAAAATGAATGCACAAGAAATAATAAATACATTGACTAGCTTTCAAAACGTTTCTAATTAGAAGGTCTACAAATACACACAATTCAAAATGAAACTTAGATCTAAGTAGATATAACAAGGTTTTGGACACTGTGCTATAAACTTATGATTTCATCGCTGGTATTTTTCCACCCGGAATTCTAAATGGGACAGATGCAACAGCTAGAGCTTATCAACAGAGGTAGATTGTTTTGAATACTTTTATTTTGAGATCAGTTTGTGGAAGTAGACTTGGGATATTACGATTTTGTGGAAGAGAACTTTTAAATCAAGATATAAGTTGAACAATAGTGGACAATTTTCCTGGTATCTTCACTCCAACATGAACCAGTCTGTATAATTTGATTCTTAGAAAGGAGGTACAGGTTACTTTAAGCAAACGTTCTTCCTACCAACTTATTTGACAAAAAATTTGGAAATGCAGTCGATTTTTTTATATTGGATACATAGATGTGAAAAATAAATAGTATCTAATATCGAATGTATATAAAAATGAAATTTTGAATAGTTTTTCAATCAGCACAGAAATGAAAAAAAAAATCATTGGCATGCTACAATTTGGTGAAAGTAGTCCACTATGCGAAGAAAGTTCATATTTTCAAGTTCAATTCACTCACAAACTCAACTTATTTTAGCTCCCCTGGGTGAAAAGAAAACACCTTTTCTTTTCATTCAGAAGTCACACTCATAACCCGATATTTTCAAATAATGCTACATTTCACAGTGCCCCTATGAAAGTTCCATGACCACCCGGAGTCGAAATAATTTATCATAAAACGTATGGCTATAAAGGGCCTTGAGATACGAAATACCAGCGATGATACTTTTGGAATAGATGGGCATATACATAATTGTTGAATTTCTAACGCTTTTTGTATTGTAATGTAAATAACACATAAGAATATAAGTCTAGCTTAACTCAATAAATATATATTTTTATATAATATATATATGAATGTATATATATAGAACCCGTATTAATATTTTCAACGAAACTGGTCCACGTATCGTACCCTGAGAGTTCTGGAACATCCTAAGAACAACTTATAATTAACATTATGAACATTCGCAAGATACGATCCATGATTTTTTGATTTTTTGCTCATTTATAATACACACCTCATTCGGTAACATGATCCCTTTGTGGTGACTTTAAAAAACGACATACTTTCATTTGCGAGCAGTATAATTTTCTCACTAATTGACGCAATTCATTGTTGAATTTTCACTCTAGGTTTTCACAAAAGCACTTCCTCAATCGAATGAAAAATTTACAACCATTTTTCACTCTCCAATTGAATAAACCACCTGAAAGACCAGCTATAATCAATGATTTACTGTGTTATAGGTTTGATTTCCATGAGGAAGAGTTTCAAACCTTTCTCCTGGAAATGCAGAGTTTTGAATGTATGATTCAACTCATATATCTCTGTAAGGAGGTGTGTGGCATACGTTGAATTAATTTTTCTATTCTGGTAACCATTTCTATGTATGTTTTTCAAATACTCTTCCAGTTTGACCTACGTGAAACACCGGACATGACCCACATGTCAATTCATAAACTTCTGATCTATCTGACACCAAACTATTGTTCTTGTTGTTTTCAATACACTGAAGTTATTATCGGTTTGATACACCGCGTTCACACTTTTATTTTGTAAGAACTCAGAAATATTTTTATCAGTTTAACCCAATTGAGCTAACGTTTTATCTTTGTCTCTGAGAATCTGGTAAATTTATTTTATGGCCTATAGTTTCAGGGAATTCATCCAAAAATAAAAACGATAACTTACTTGGGTTAACCAAGCATATCTACATATTTCTACGTTATTACAAAATGAAGGTGTGAACACGACTTATTAAACTAATAATAACAAGAATGCATATTGAAAACAACAAAGAGAATAGTATTAGATAGCAAGAGGAGTTTAAAATATCATCAGATCATGTCCAATTTTTTACATAGGTCAAACAGAAAGCACATTTAAATCACGCATTAAAGAACATTGAAATAGTTCCCAGTATAGAAAAATGAATACAACGTATGAAACTCAACTTTAATGAATTGAAAAATTCCCATCATCTGATGATCGAATAAATTGATTTGGATAATTCGTCTCTGCTTAATCTTTTCTCACCAGAAAATCATACATAGAATAAATGACTATGTAATAACATAATTTTTTTCTAGTTGTTTTAATTAGAACTCACCAAATCATATCAGCTGTCGCTGGTAGCTTCAAGGTGGCTGAATCAAATTGTAGAGTATGAAATGATAGTAAATTATAAATGACATTGTCGCTTGAGAAAGCTTTTCTAGAGCGAAAAACGTGTTGTGGTTTTTGTAAAAACCTTATAGTGAAGCTCTTGCAGTAAATTGTACCACTTAGTGTTTATTTTCATCAAGTATCGGCCAGTTTTATCCTATAATTGTATAGTTTTCTAGTAATAATAATATGGGTATATAATTTTTTGATTCCGAAAAAAAAATTTCAATAGGTTGAGGTAAATACCCTCAAAATTCACTAATATTTTATAACTCATAAAGTACTATTATTTCTAGGAAAATCAATCATCTCTACTTGATTTTTTTCTGTGTAGATATTGGACTGGGGTAATAGCAGATAACATATTGTGTGTTACGTGGGAATCACTTAATATGTCCTATTGATATTCGATTTAGAAAAAAATATGCTGTTTGAAGAACACAGTGTAATTTTCCATAATATAATTCAGAAGTCATTTGAGGCCAATTTATAACAATATCATTTTGCTTGAATGTCTATTATGCTCAATATCGAAAAGTTATTTTACCTTTGGAACGATTTTTGTCTTCTGGTAATGGACTAGCTTGAATTATGTAACTTGAAATCAATATAGAATGGTATATTTGCTGAAAAATTATTTTGGCAGCACAGGGAACAACTGTTTCGGCCAAAAAAGATTGTTTTTAGACATTGACTTTCCACAGGAACGAACGCATATTACGAGGGTGGTCCCAGTAGTACCCGGCCTGACCTAGAGATGGCGGTAGTTGTTTGAAAAATATCACTGAATCAGAAAGTACACAATTTATAAAGAATATTTCAAGTTTCAAGACGCTGCGTTGCTTAGTATTTGTTTTGCAGCCATCAATAGCTGAAGTTTCTGTTCCTGAACTTGAAAAAATACGTCACTGTGCAAAGTGAATAGAGCTGCAAAGCTGGAAAATAAATGATTGTTTTCCAAAATTTTTGTGTTTTCTGTGTTGGGCCGGATACTTCTCGAACAACCCTCGTATGTAGACGCGACAATAGAAAAATCATACCTCGGATGACTTCTCATAAAATAAGCCAACATTCCGAAGATAACTTGACTTCAAATTGATTTTGTATGGAATCTCTCAATCAGTGATTCTTGTATATAAAATCGTTCGTAGCATATAATAAAACATCTAATATAGTAAAATATTAGATAGCACCCTGTATATTATAAGACATTTTATTATATAGGCCTTCCTTTACCGCCCCAACGAAAATAATTACCATTTCGCAAATCAAAGTAAGTGATTTCTTTCGTCATTGTTCTTTTTTTCAAAGGTTCATATTACATGGGGTCCTACATGCATAACTTATTATGCACGTTTTCATACACAAGTATAGCTTGACTGTTATCGACACAACGTGATTGTATTCAAATTTTTACTGGCGAATGTAACGCATGTGATGCTCAAATCCACCCCTGTCGAAATAATAAAAATTTGTTCGGCTGTCATTATTGTTACAGTCCTATTGATCTGCAACAAGGAATATTAGAAGTGTATGGGAACTTCGAAAATCTAATGTTTTTGTTCAATTTTTCATGACAAATTTTCAACTGCTGTGTGGAGAGTACGGCCAAAATAAATTTATACATAATATTTAATTACATCTGTTTAACTTCAATAAGATGAATGAAAACACTTTTTTGTCTAAATTCCACTATGTTTATTTATTCTTACGACCGGTTTCGGAGTTCAACTCATCATCAAGTAAAACTAACTAACTTGATGATGGGCTAAACCCCGAAACTGGTCGTAAGTTGCATCTGTTTAAAATGATTTGAAAATTTAAGTAGATTGTTTTACATACATAGATAGAGACGGGTATATTTTTATCAGGGAATAAAATACCTATGCAGGGTGTTTTTCATGGCTTATTATTTCAACTGAAATTTCCAAATTTAGCGACTTTTGATTACGCAAGAAAATACGAGTTACTCAAAACTTGACTCATCTGATCTGACAGCATTTTTCAACAGATTATCAAGTTTTAATGCACTGCTTGCTAAAATCTAACCTGTAAGTATAAGAGTACTTTTTCATAATGATTTCAACAAACTAAATGAAACTTATTCATAGAAACCTTCACAAAAAAGTCTTGAGAAATTCCATGAAATACTAAAGATTATTTTGAATATACTACAATCAAAACAAACCTCTCGATGTGATTATATCAATAAGTAAATGAATAAATGAGAGATTCAAATGTATACCAAATCCTTGTAAATTTTATGTGAAATAATTTGAAATAATATCTACCCGACTCATACATCTGAACCTCTTGCACAAAATACTTATGGTAGGTTAGACAAAAAAAGGATGGAATAATTAAAAACTTTCCCCCTTTTTCCAAATCAGAGGTAAAGCCTTTCGATTCGTAATTCAACACAGAGTGATTTGATAAAAACAAATAGTTCAAAAGCTATAAACATTTCATTTCTAAAATTTATTTTTTCAATAAAAGAATTAGGTACTAAATGGACAATTGAATAAATGATAATCTGCTGGTAAAAACCAGGATTCTTTTGACCTCTTCTTTGAAGGCTTCAAAGAAGATTTTTGTAAGAAATATTTTTAAAAAATTTTGATTTTTCATCTGTTTAGGAACTATTGAATATTTTAAGACAAAAAAATATAAAGCATTGATTTTTTTTCAAGTACACCTATTGTTTTGTTTTTTATTGATGAAAGCTACATGAATATATTTCTTTCTTTTTGTTTTTATTGTTTAAAAAACTGTTATGAATAAATTCATCGTTTATTTTCCTATTTTTTAAATGCATTTTCGATTTTTTCCTTTTCTGGATTTTTTAAAATTTTTTTATTTATTCATTCAATACGAAATTTTTTATGAACAGATATATTTTCAAACTTGTTTTATAAGAAAATAAATTGAAAAAATCACAAAATGATCAATGGTTACATTCAGTTATTTGTTTGCAAAAAAAGAGTGAAAATTAATTCATTCAGAACTATTTTATTTTTTGCATGAGCCAGTGAGAAATCATTATATTTTTTTTCATAATACAGGAGCGTTATGAAAATGATTTTTTTATCTAATAAATAGTTCCTCAATATGATTATTTCTACCAAAAAATGAATAGTTGATCAACAAAAGCGTTTCTATGGAAAAAAATATTTTTTTCAACAACTTACTTTATTTTACCCGTTATTTTACCGCCTAATTGAAACTATAAATATTGGTCTTACTGTTTCGGAAGGTTACATATTTTTCATTCAATTCTCTACACTTCAAGGATCATTTTTCAAATTTTAAATATATGCGATAGTTTTTTTTGAGATTTTTGTGAAAAACGAACCCCTATTTAGTGTTTGATTAAATTGTTTATAACTTTCAATGTATTTGTTAGCGAAATCCTAAATCATTCGCTTTGAATCATAATTTTTTGTGAAGGCAAATCCAAATTTTGTGAAACAGCACTTGTGTACCTACCCAATGACTAGCACTGTATGCTATGGAACCTTATTAATGGTGCCAACTATAATTTTGTCATCAACAAACCACTCAAAATATTCAAAAACACAAACGCTTGCTTGAGTTGCTTGATGATTTGGTTTCAAAAGTGACCCATGAGTTTTTTTTCGCACCCCGTATATAAAGATCACAACTCGGTACATCCTATGACCCTCCGAAACTGGAAGCAAACCTCGCATTATGGGAAAAATCAATGATTTTCTTGCCGCGCAATTCGATTATTTCTACTTCCAACGCATTTTAATATTTTAACATGCATAATAGAAACCGACATCCACAAAATTGAACTAAACAGATGCATACGTTTAAAAAAGTGCATTCGAGGGGATTTCGACTGGTCAGTGGAGGGTATGGCGAACGGGGAAGTGGCATGAGAAAGGCAGCTGTTTACAGAATTCAGGAAACGGGGACCCTATTATTACAAAAATTGTAAAGAAATCAAAAGTGATTTGCATGATCACGGCAAATATGAATTTATACGATTCCGTAGATTTGGATCAATTGTGTTACACATCGCGTTCCAGTTATTTGAATACAAACCGTGTGTGTAGTGAAACATCTGCATTTTGTACTCTATAATGTAAAACAGATATATTTTTATAGCACCCAGGCTCTTATAATATGAAATAGCAGGTCATTTGCAATTACTGAAGGCACACAGCTTAGTATATTATAACTAGTAATTAGCAAAGGTAGTCAGTTTTGTACTATACAACGATTAAACAATATGTATTTTACTGGTATTCACTATCTATGGAAATTGTTTCTCTAAAAGACAAAAACTGTACACACCAGAATGTGAGACTTTCAGTGTTGAATTCCATTCCACAAAACATTTCAGCGAAAAGTTAACACAATCATACAAACGAAAACCCTCATTGTATAGAAATATTCTAAGCAAGTGACGAAATGAAAAATTTGCAATGCACTACTTCAAAATTTTCTAACCTCAAAAGTTCAAAATCGCATAATTACCTGTGAAAAGTTCAACTTCTGGATTTTTCTCCACTGAAAATACTAGACTCTTTCTTAGTTACAACTGTAGACAACAAAAACACAAACCTACACTCTATTTTGATGCCAAGAATTTTCATTTCGAGTCACAAAACCTGGTGACATTTGGAACATATCTTTAGTTGGATTTGGGACGATGAATATGGCATTTCATTTTATTTATGTCTTTCTTGCTTTTTCAATCTAGTTCCACGCCAAATGTACAGATTTATGTCCATTTCAACCATTTTCAAATCAAACACATAAGAATCTGTTCTTGTCTGTTGCTCTCTCTGTTGTCTAGTTGGTCCCAGAAAACAAAGCAAGGCAAACTTGTCATAGTTGGCGATTAGAAAAAATCACTCGGACTTGCCAAATTAAATTTCAAGAGAAAATCCTAAATGATAATAAAAGTCAATGATAAAATTTCAGCTTTTTTTAACTTTTCGAAGTTTTTTAAATTTGGTGCTCTAGATATCCAGAAAAAACTGTATAAGAAAATCTGTCGACAAACAATCGTATCGCTTTTTTTTAATCTGATATTTCATTAGAAAGAAACAGTGGAAAAGCTATAGAAGCTGCTATTTTGGGGTGCATCAGTATTGATTCTATGTTAGTATTTTTTTTTCTGAACAGGACTCTTGAAGGGCTCACACACAATGTAATTTGTTGTGCAAGTTCTCCGAACTTGGTTGGTCCAATCTTTTGAACCACAACTGCTAAATATGTGGTACGGTAGTTCAACCAATCGTATGGAAGTAAAAGCTGCCACAGATGATGCAATTTGTTGTACTACAAGTTTTTCGATCTTGGTTAGTCCAATCTTTTGAACGATAACTGCTGAATGTGAGGTACTGTAGTCAAACTAATCATACTGAAGTAAAAAATCCCATGGATAATGCAGTTTGTAGTACCACGCGTTGTTCGATCTTGATTGGTCCAGTCTTTTGAACGATAGCTGCTAAATTTGTGATACAAGAGTACAACCAATAGTACGGGAGTAAAAGCTCCCTCAGATGATGCAATTTGTTGTACTACAAGTTTTTCGATCTTGGTTGGTCCAATCTTTTGAACGATAATTGCTAAATGTGTGGTACTATAGTCCAACTAATCATACTGAAGTAAAATATCCCACAGATGATGCAATTTTTAGTACTACGAGTTATTCGATCTTGGTTGGCTCAATATTTTGAACGATAGTTGCTCAATTTGTGATACTGCAGTACAACCAATAGTACAGAAGTAAAAGCTCCTACAGATGATGTAATTTGTTGTACAAGTTCTTCGATCTTGGTTAGTCCAATCCTTTGAACCACAACTGCTAAATGTGTGGTACTGTAGTCCAACTAATCATACTAAATTCAAAAATCTCATGCATGATGCAGTTTGCAGTACTAAAAGTTGTCCAATCTTGATTGTTCCAGTCTTTTGAACAATAACTGCTAAATTTGTGATACTATAGTACAACCAATCGTATGGAAGTAAAAAGTCCCACAGAAGATGCAATATTTTGTATTATAAGTTGTCCGATCTTGGTTGGTTCAATCTTTTGAATGATAACTGCTAAATGTGTGGTACTGTAGTCCAATCTTACTGAAGCAAGAAGTCCCAAAGAAGATGCAATTTGTTGTTCTACAAGTTGCTCGATCTTGATTGGTCTAATCTTTTGAAGCACAGCTGCTAAATATGTGATATAGCGGTTCAACCAATCGTCCGAAAGTAAAAGGTCCCACAGACGATGAAATTTGTTGTACTACCCGTTGTTCTATCTTGGTAAGTCCAACCTTAACGATAATTGCTACGCGTTTGGTGATGTAGCGAGTTCAAAAATCTGTCGTACAGATTTGTTGAATACAAGCTGCGCTAAACTCAAGGTGTTCATATGATTGTTCTTAATAAACTGTGGGCATTCTATATTTCACATTTTATATCATTTATGAGTTTTGAACTCAAATGAGTATGTTCAGAATACCGGAATAGCTGAAAGTTGGGAAATGGAATATAAAATATATTTTTAGAGAACAATTAATGAAAGCCCCGACGAATTTTATGAAATTGAACCCAAAATCGTAGCAAGGGGTCTTTACTATCGGTGAACTTCAAAAATTAAATCTTTTTTTTTAAACGGTTAGATTAATCGAACAGTAGCCATATCGTTTCATTTTCATCAATTTGTCGACTTATATCAGATGCACAAATTGATGACACATGTATATTCTTTCATCGTTTGTTTCAATTTATCTATTTTTAGTGGAACGCCCTAAAGTAGTCCTAGTATTGATCCTAGTATCAATAAAATATCTTAATGATTCGGAACCCTAAATACCGTATTTTAGAGTAAATTATTCCATCAGAGTAAATTTGACTGGAAATTCGAAATGAACATCATTAGGTGTTCATTTCAGAATTTGAATTATTCATCTTTTCGTCAATATTTTACGTGGTCTTTACTCTCTGTTCAATCAGTTTATTTGGATTCCATCCATTTTTCATGATGTGAATATATTAATGTAATGGCTGCTTTTATGATGCGGGAAACTTAATGCGTTTTTTTTTCAAAACTATATCTGCTTATTCTAGAATTGATAAATTATAACAATAAAGGCCTTCATGAAATTAATAGGAATAGCTTTATGAAAACCAATTGACAGGGGCAATCTAGAGCAGTTGAGTACGGTTCAACTGAAATATTTATAAAATAGAGAACTCAATGTTTGTGTTGAATCCCAAGGACTGGTAAATTTTTAGTAGACACTGAAAAAACAATATTTATCGTGAGTGTAGCATTGCAAATTTTTCTATTTTTCACTCATTTCTAAAAATTTTTCGGTTCACAATTCGAAAGAAAGAAATGTGTCCTTCAAACAAGGATACATTCAATATGAATATTTGTTTCAATATATGAATTTTGATATTCCAATAACTCTATATTCTAGTGGTACAGTACAGCTTTTGTTCTGAACAAATACAGGTAAATAATACGGTGAACAGAGATATAAACTTCAAATATCACATCCATCGAACTGAAACTGATACTAATTAAATTATCAGTATTGACAACTAATTGTTATGGCAGTGGCACAATTTTTGATCATACATTTATAGTCTATTTAATTTTAGCACTAGATGAAAAAATCAGAGAGAATACAATGACACCATTGAATCTAACAGTGAAGCACTTAATTTTTTTGCTCTAAGCCTGTTCCCAACAGAAAGTTGGTGACTTACTGCTCCACCATTTCATTACTGAACACTTTCATAATATTACCGAGTACGTCAATATCAGATATAAAAAAGTGGGCACCAATTACTGGAAGATGGTGCTTTTCATTGACCTACTTGAAGTTGAATCTCTGTTCCGTATTATCCTCCTGTGTCTTGAAAAACGATAATTTTTTTGAGATATTACAATGATTATGAGCCGAGTGCATCGCAGTCAATAAAAATTAGAAAATATGTTTCATCTCGCAAAAAACGAGGCGACGGTGTCGGAAATTTGGTTCAGGCTAACTGCCATCCTTTTATGTCCATCACAATGGAAAGTCGCAGATTTCATAAGGGGTCGAACAAGACGTCAAATTTTCACACATTTTGGAAAACACGTAATGTATATAGTTCATTTTTTGTTGAAAAATTCCAACCACGAGATTCTTAGATTCAAGTGAAGTTTTTCTAATTCAGTGGAACCGAATCATTACACTCATATATTTCATCGAAGTGTCTTTGCACACTACATACAAGTAACAGTTCACTTCACAAGTTTAAAATAAAATTCAAAAAATATTTTCTTCGCGAATTCAATATTGATTTAGTTCTCGTAAACAAATTCTCCTAAAGGAGGTTACTTCATTGAATTATTCACATCCTCCTAAACATCAGACGGTTCTTTATCAATTATCAAACTGAAACTTTGTTTCTTTTGAGATTATATAATTTTCGCGAGTACGTAGTACAAAAAAACTGAATTTTTTGTCACAATCAGCTCAGTATAATACAATAAATGTAAAATCACAAGTGATTTTAACTTCGTCCGCATTCTGGAACAGCCACAAAACTTGATATCCTGATTAGCTTTATCTTCTTTATGAATGATTAAAATTGCCACGTGAAATTTGTGATATTCTCAATTGTTTCGGAAACAATGGAGAAATACTTTGATCTGCTTAATATACAAAATTGCAGTAGAATTTTTTTATCGGACACGTTGATATGTATACAGTTACTTATTTGAACATTTTCGATATTTCCTTTTGTTTCGGAGACTTTTGGATCTGGAGTCAAAGGTCAAAAAAATGATTTTTGCGCGATTTTCAGCAAAACGGTAAGTTTTATCATAAAAATACCTGGGACAAAAGTGTAAACCATGAAATTATGTATAAAAAATGTATGAATACTTTTTTTCCTACGAGCCACCTTTTCTGAGATATAACGATTCAAAAATTTGTTGTAGTCGTATATACCTCGTATATACATCTCCAGAGTTGTAATATATTTTTTTATCGATCATTATAACTTACACTCAGAATATAAAATATACATAAGTTATAACTATAAGAATATCAGGAAGAAAGAAACTCAGTCCCTTTAGTTATACGCCATTATGACCTTAAGAGAACATCTTTTTCCTGTTCAACTGTGTGCGTGGCTAGGTCTTATACCTGCGATAACAAATGAAATATCGTTAGTCTTGAAAGTTACCCTGTGGTGAAAAAACTTGTTTATCCTAACCTATATCGTATTGTTTTGAGTTTTATAGCAAAAATGTCAGAATTTTGTTTTATTCGTGCTAAACTATCAGGTGAAAGTGAAGTTACTACGGTTGAACAAGGTATGAAGGCAAGTATCGAAAGAGCAGATGAATTTTCGTAATATCTTAAAAATCTGTGACAATACTTAAAAGTTGTCGTAAAAATTATGCTCGAAAGTTTTCTATTCCAACGAGGTGACATCCGATACATCGCTATTGACGCAATTTACTTGGATCCAGAATGAAGATGAAGAAGAAGAATAAAAAGAAGATCAAGAAGGAAAATTTGAAGGCCACGAATCAGACGAATAAACTTCACTACGTTGTTTTAATTTACATCAATTTTATCTTTTCCAGTCTTTGCAAATTTTCGTTATTTTGCAATAGTTTAAATTAAACAGGATCATAACTGACTCGTGGAATAGGCCTACTGGAGAAACCATGTTAAAAAAATACGCTAAGTACACTACCTCATAGGTGGCGTGGAACGTGTGCTTATTATTACGATTACAACTTTTATAAATTTTTGAATCGTTATATCTCAAAAACGGTGGTTCGTTTTATAGATAATCTCATTATCTACACTTTTTGTCTTGGGCAATTTTATGATAAAACTCACCGTTTTGCTGAAAATCGCGAAAAAACTCATTTTTGACTTTGACCTTGAATAATTTTTTTCCATACAGGGGAAAGATGAGGAACTTTCAAATTTTATTTATAATTATATTTCAAACGACTTCACCAATTTTCAATTTGTTGTTAATTTATGTAGCTTCGGATGTCTAAATTGACCGGACTAACTACCGATTGCGAAAACTTCCTCTTGTTTTTCTGGACATGATAAAAAGTGGACAATAGGCAGATGGACAAACGAAAAATTCATTTTTTGATCATTTTCTCAGAAATCATTATCGAAATCGGTCCAGTCGGTGAATGTCATAGAATTTGGGGGTGGTATATCTAATTTAACTAAAATCGAATACTGAGGGCGGAAAATGATCTGTCATTGTACCAAGCGAATTGTTTGTCTTCGAATGCAGCGAACCGCACTATAAACAATACGTAGTTGACCAAAATGTGTAAGGGCACCATATAGAAGTAGACACAAGTAAATTCACTCACCGCCGTATTTGGGTTAAGATCTCCATCTCTTATTCTACGCTCAGCCGATGTATCTGAGGCGTGAGAGCAGGTGAGCCAAGAATAGCTGTAGCCTGCACCCTCCTACCGCACTACACGCCGCCACAGCCCGGCAAAAAATGAAATTTCGACACGATACATCAAAGACGCCGACCAGGAGTGGAATTACTTGTTGTTTACTTCTATACGGTGGTACGGGACACCTTGTTCAGACCTTAGGAAGGACAAGTGAATGGTAATGATATATCAATATCCTATGCTACTAGTCAGGAACTCGAGAAAGGAAAGCGTCCTGCTTTCCCAGAAACGCGTGTGGCTGATTGTACTTTTTCAGCTAACCCTGAGTTGCATGGACTAGGTACGCGGAACATTTTAACTGACTGTTGAGCAAGCTACATCTAACAACTGAATACGTACATACTTGTGAACTATATTATTATATCGAGATATAAAATAGGAACTTCTTTAAACATCACCTAAAGCTTTATCGTACAAAACATCAGTATCTCGATATATTAAGTGAAAATCAACAGACTATATAAAAATTTCACTCAGTCTTTCCGTATTTGCATAAAAATATGTGCTCATATGTTCCTTCTCATAATATATGAGGTATCTTGCAAATATAGGAATCGCTTATATATCTATATACTTAGGATTATACAATAATTATAATTAAATTAAAAAAATCACAGGTGTCGTGGAATCGCCATCGATAGTTTCTTAAAAAAATATAACACATATATGCAAACTACGTGTGAGGTTCTGTTAGGCCGGGGTAAGTGTAAAAGAAACAGTAATGGGGGCAGGCTGTTTCTGCAGCATAGGCAAAAAAACCACCGAGGGTACCACTCTGCGTTCGGAAGTTGATTCTTCCAATAGAAAAGCCTGCATAACATACCCTGGCCCTGATGGAAACGTCGATTCTTCTTGGTCTTGCTCCGACTGCTGGTGCTGGCCTTGAGGGATTGCGTATGTAGCTGGCCACTGCATTCTTTTCGCTACATCTCTCAATGATTGTCCGATCTCTGAAGACAATTCCACTTGTTGTATTTTGATCGGTGATGATGATTGTTTTCTACTTTTCGCGATATCTTTCTTCTCAAGATCTTTACCGAATGTATTTTGTTCTTGCTTTGGCTGATCGGTGTCAGGCTCAGCGTCCTCGAGTCCTTTCCCGCATGACTCCTTCAGACCGCCGCAGTCTTCTTCTTTAATCGTTGCTGGTAAGAGAAATGGATGGTGCGACAAAATATGGCGTTGCAACAGTTCCCGTTCCGAAAACGTCTGGGGACATATCGGACATTTGATAGGAATTCCCTCCATGGTCAAGGAATGTGACCTTTCGTGAACGAACAAAAGCGGCAGTAGGGGCGATGTGAATGGGCAGTAAGAGCACTGGTACATTTTGGAGTTACTGTCGTCGATACCGAATAAGCTAGAAATGAAGTTTTGTATGCCAGCTTTCGGTTGTTCTTGACTGCCGTTGGGGATCTTTAGATTCGGACTGGATCCGTCTGGATGCATCGAAATTGAGGACTTCGAGGTTCCCCGGTTCTGTTGGAGTTGGTGCTCGATTTCGGCCCATTTCTCAGCCCCCGCTTGTCCGTGATCCGCCACCAAGTGAGCCTTCAACCACTTCGTGCTCCGGAATCTCCTGCTACAAATTGTGCATACTTCGGTGAAGTGGGTGAAGTATCTGTGACTCAAATCCGCCAGGTCTCCCGGTTTGAGAGAATTATCCGGTTCGGGCATGGCGGACGAGGTTGGGACTGGTGGCTCTCCTTCGGACTTACGGGGAGGGAGTAGATTAGCCCCGTATTCTATGATGCCGTGCGTATTGTGTTTGTGGACGCGAAGAAAGTACTTGCTGCAGAGTTCCTTGTTGCAAATATCGCACACCACCCCGCCGATTTGTGCTCCGTTTTCAATTTCGATGCCGTGCATTCGTTGCATGTGCGTTTTCATGAAATATTTGTTACACAACTCCTTGTTGCATATTTCGCAGTAGCTGCTGGTTGGGGTTACGTTCATCGAAATCCTCCTTTCGGGGATCTGACCACTAGAAACTGATATTCTGTGGGGCTTCTCCCCACTGCTGTAACCATTATAATCGTCTTTTGTTTCGTTCCCTGCTTGACTGTTAGAGTGGAATTCGCTAATGTGCCTAGACATTTCCTCGGCGTTTTGAAACTCTTTGCCGCAAATATCGCACATGGTGTTGTTATTGGATATATTTTCCGTCTCTGTATTTTTTTCTGCATCCACGTCATCCAGCAAAATTCCATGATCCGACAGCATGTGTGCGTGGAGATAGAATCGGTTTTCGAAATCCTTGCTGCACATAGTACACGTTACGGAAGCCTTGCTAGTATCGATATCGTTCAACTGGAGAATCATCGTTTGGAGTTTTTGCAGGTCCTCACTTATAGCCTCGGCGTTCAAGGATTTATCGGTCGCCTTGAACATTTCTGTCATCTTCCTCATGTCCTGCACAGATTTCTCAAACTCCTCCGGCTCCTTAGAATACATCTTACCGTGAACGTTCAAGTTGTGCATTTCAGCCAGACTGGAATTTTGGAACTTTATGCCACAAATGTCGCAAGTTATGTTACTCGGCGATGTTGTCTTGCTATCAGAACTCGTCTGCTCGGTCACAATAAGATTCAGCGGACTTGTTTGTATGTTGTGAGAGGAAAAGTTCGTGAGCCCGCCTTCTGCCTTCACTTCTCTCTCCTTTTCGTCTGGAATGTAAATGCCGTGTCGTTTCAGCTTGTGTGTTCTCAGAAAATATTTGTTGCAGTATTCCTTGCAACAAATTTCGCAAAAAGCCTTGGGATTCATAACCCCCATCTTTCTTAAGCGATATGGTAAATCTAATTCGCGGTTAGTTTGATCTGACGAGAGTTTGCTTGATGTATCGTTGAACATTCCGTCAGGATCATTTTTTATTGAGGTAGATTCGGTTTGCGTATTACTAGGACTAGGATTTTCTTCGGCAGGTTGATCGTCTGGGAATATTTTATCACTCTCACTAGACGACGATAGTCCGTTTGACGTACCGACGTGTTCATTGAGCTCACCTTCTGACAAATTAGCCTGAGAGGAAAATGGGTTGAATAAACTGTTGAAAGGGTTGATCAGGTTCATCGGAGTCTTCGGTTCGGTTTTCGTGGTAGACAGATCTACGCTTGGCACGGTGTTAGGTAACTTTATATTACTAGCAAGGGATGGGCCAGACATTGACAACTGCAAGGGCTCGGATGACGAGTTATCCAGGTAAATGCCGTGCTTGTTCGCTTTGTGTGTTTTGAGGAAGTATTTGTTGCAGAACTCCTTGTTGCAAAGGTCGCAGTAGGCGTCGGGATTGAATATCCGAATGGGCTTCAAAGGAATATTCTCAGGCTGCGAGAATTGCGGCATTGTCATGAACATGGGATTCGCTGGATTGAAAGGCAGATTGGTTAAATTCGAACTCATCCACTCCTTGTTCTGGATATCATTCATCCATTTCATTTCTGACCTCATCATGGACAGCCCCATCGAAGTTTCCGAATGCTCCAGGTAAGATACCGATGAGTTCGTCGCGATTTGTTCTTCCGGTTCCTTCTTGCACTCCAACGGAGGGTGCTCGCAGATAATATGATTCTGCAGTTCCTCTGGATATTGGAATGGCAGTTGGCAGATTGAACAACGAAGATTTGGCTCGGGAGAAGGCACGACGGGCTTACCTTCAAGAAAATTAGAAGATGGACTTTCGGGCTCGGTGGTCGATATCCTGATGGGGGTGGACTGCTTCCTGCGTTTCTTGCACGACTCGCTCGAAGTTATGCTCAGGGATCGCTTGATTGTGCGTGGTGTATCAAGTTCGCCTCTGCTGTTTGATATTTCTTCCGTCACCGCTGAGGCATATCCTCCATTCAAAGTACCAGAACTTGAAGGTAACGTGACGGATGTCATCATGCTTCCTTGTAGGCTTCATGCAATAATCGTATAGGCCCCTGTACAACAAAAAACAGTTTTACTAATTTTGAAGCAGCAATCCACTTAGTATTTAGTGATTACTTCCATGCAACAACATATAGAGTGGGTCACCAGAAACATACTGCCGGTGGTCTGACCCCTCTGGACCTGTATGTAAAGGAGGCTGCGTTAATGAGCATTGTACGATTGCATACGGCTGGTGTAAATCTCGAAGTAGAAATGGGTAAAACAAGGCTAAGCCTATGGCGAGAAGCGCTTACAGTGCTACCTTTACTGCAGGCAGGCCGTGATGCAATTGAACCCAGGTTTCTGTTTAACAAACCCTACAAAATACAAATCAAATACAACACAGTGTCAGATGCTTTAAATGCAATACGCGTATACACAGATGGCTCAAAAACCAAAGAAGGCTCAGGATGTGGAGTGTACTCCAGTTTACTAAGCCTAAAGACTAAGTGGGGAATGGGAAAAAATACCAGAGTGGTTCAAACAGAACTGGCTGGTATCTCAATCGCCACAAAAGAGATAAAAAGGAAAGGAATTTCTGGCAAAAACATAATAATCTGCACTGACAGTAGACAAGCCCTATTAGCCTTGAAAAGACAACGTGTTACCTCGGGGCTAGTACTAGAATGCCACCAAGACTTAGACAACGCCTCGGTAGATAACAATATTATCCTGAGGTGGTTTAAAGGGCACGATAGGAGTAAAGGTAATCGCATTGCCGATTCTTCAGCCAGGACAACGGCTGGACTAAGAATCTTAGGACTCAGGTACACCTACGGCCTGATGACTTCGACAATTGCGGAACTAGCCAAAACACCCATGTTCAATCCCTGAAGAGATGGTAATCAAAAGATGCAGTCTTGCCAGGATCAGTCTGGGCGACCCTGAGAAGCTGTAGCCGAAGAAATATCTGGCGATGACCAGGAAAGTCCGACGTTTAACAGTACCATTCCTGACTGGCTACTGAAAACTAAGAAAACACTTCCATACTATGGGGCTGGTGGACACACCTCTATGCAGGATGTGCGAACAGGAAGGTGAAACTATCAGGCGTGTCTTATGTGAATGTCCGGAGCTATCGTCAATAAGAGAGTGTGTGTTTGGCGAGTCTTGGCCTACACCTGCCGATATTGAGGAGATGTCTCCCAGTGACCTGTCCACCTTCCTGGAAAGGACAGGATTGACGATGACCTAGGAGAACAACTTCTAGAGAGGATGTACAATGGGTCACATGTGGCCTAAGTGTTGTGGGACTACACTCGTCGTCCTTACTCTACAGATACAGAGATACAGAACATACTGACAGGGATTTTTTTCGCAAGAATTCAAAAGCACGTTTCGTTTGCAACGGGACACATTTTCACCACAGTCCATCAATGACTCTTTTCCTGTATTGTCGAACAGCACAGCAATATTCAATAAACCTTTGATTGACGTTCTATAGGGTCTTTCAACAGGAACTTTCACAATTGTCTTATTGAAACTACATCTGTCAAATTAGTTGTCATTTATTCAGTCTGTTTTGTCGAATCACCATGGACGGATATAACATTCGACAACACTTGTTCGAGCAACGTATCGCTTGCTTGCCGAAAGGATTATACGCTATATGGTGGATAAATCTGACTCCACCGGTTCAGTAAACGATCGACCAACACCCGTACGTCGACGAAACGCAAGATCTGCCGGAAACGTCGCCGCTGTCTGTGAGAGTGTGCAGGAGAATCCAAGGCAAGCGATTAAGCGTCGCTCACCACAACTTGGCGAATTTCGCGACGTAACTTGGGCGTGCACCCGTACAAAATTCAACTGACCCACATGAAATTCAAGAGCGTCCAATGCATCCCCAAAAAGTCACTGTTTGGTGTGGATTTTGAGCTGGCGGCGTCATCGGTCTATATTTCTTTGAGAACGACGTTGAGCAGACCATCACTGTCAACGGCGAGCACTATAGGTCGATGGTTACCAACTTCTTTGGTCTGAATTGGATGATCTGGGCAGCAACCACATGTGGTTTCAACAGGATGACGCTACGTACTACACATCTCATGCGACATTGGATATTCTGCACGAGCGAGTTGAGGGCATGGCCATCTCACGTGGAGGTGATGTAGACTGGCTAACAAGATCGTGCGATTTGACCCTGTTAACGTTCTTTTGTAGGGTTTTCTAAAGTCGCAGGTGTAAGCGTATGAGCCACAAACCACAGCGGTCCTCATAGCCAACATAACCCATGTCATCGGTCAAATTCATCCTGATTTATGACACAGAGAAGCCGTGGCGAGCATAATGGCATCAATAGATCTTTCCAACGAATTGAAAAATTCGATAATATTTCACACACACTTTGTTTTATTTAAATTTGAAGATAGGAAGAGCTTAATGAAATACCGTAGACTTACCCTCTACTTCAAAGTTCACTCTGTACCTCAATACCACCATACATTGACATATTCATACCAAGAATATTATCGTATTTTTAACTACGTATAGTTAGTGAAAGTGAAGTATAGATGCACAACTAAGAATAGTTGTAGCCCAGCGAAGCCAAGTACCCTTTCTTTTAACAGCTCAGCTATTCGAGGTACCTACCACCGTTTTCTCTTTTAGGAAATTTATTCTTTCAGGATGGAAACAGACAGGCAGAAAGCAGCTAGGAAGGACATCATTACCAGGCTAGTAGCTATCACCAGCGAAAGTAGAGAATTATCGATGATACTTCTCTCTAAAATAATAAAAGTGCATAATATTTCAAGCCAGGAATTATCACACACACACGCGTATTTCTCACTCAAAAGAAAAGAGAACCTAGAGAAAGGACTCTTTGAATTTGACGATGAACCCTCTGACATAGAAGATGACAGAGATGATGAATTATACACGTCCGAAGACGAACCCATAATAGAAGATGCAGAGGTTAACATCAAAAAACGCCAAAACGCCCAGCGAAGGCACAGATTCCCAGAGAATCGCAAAAAGCTACAGCTAATATACCTAAGAAGACCAAACCATAGGTCCCTGAAGGACACAAACCGGAGACTTCCAAGAAATCTAATGAGATTTCCAAGAAATCAAATGAGGTTTCTAATAAGGGAAATAGTATATGAATTTGTTGACAAAGTGATAATGAATCATAATATGATATTATATACGGGGTGTTCCATTTGAAAAATCAAAGAA
>WOGR01000156.1:0-30957 GCA_015342045.1 Leptinotarsa lineolata | reverse complement strand
AATTTTATATATAAATATCTTTTTTACTAGTCCAATAAGTTACATATTCTGTAGTTTTCACCACACAATGTGTATTCTTTTGTGATGAATAAATGATTCTGATTCTGTAAACTTGCTTCAGTTGTTAGTCCGTAACAGGCACTCGATAAAATTTTCAGGTTTGCAAATGTTTTCACATAAGACATAAATAAAAATATTTTTCGAAACTTTGAAAATTATGAGAACTCGATTAAAACTATCGTCACAAGCCAAACATATTTCTTAAGAAAGTTCATCCCGTTTACTATTTTTTAAACAATCCTGTTCCTGTTTGCACCACTTTTTACTAAGTAGAACACATTGAAAGTTATGAAATAAATAACATCAAAGAGTGTAAACTTTCACGGTCGGAGATACTCTGTCTAAGGTGTTCTCTGATTTTGTAGATACTACAGAATACTTTCAGCTAATTAAATAACCTCATACAAAAGCAAATAAGTGCAGAAAGCCAGATTAATATTGATTAATTCTTTTTTTGGGTTGAAATTATTTCAGTGTTTCTCAATTTCTATTGCCGCCCTGTATAATCTAGGATAGTAACTCTGTGTTTTATCAAACAACATTCATCTCCTTTGTAAATCGAGCTCAAAAGCTGGAGAACCGAGAAGCTCTTTCTATGGGTTCTTTACTCGACTTCCATCTTCTCTGTTGACTGATATTATTTGCAGGACCTGCTCAGGGTCAGATTATTTTTTCCCCTGATGCAGATACTGATGGTCAAGGCAGATTCATAAAAAATCTGTCATTTGAGGAGGTTATAAGTTCGAGAACTGAGAAGCTCCTGCTCTTGATCTCTGATATTATAGGGAGGACAGTTTGGGTCATTTGATCAACCCCCATCTCCTCTGTAAACTCAGCTCAACAGCAGGAGAAAAAAGAAACTCTCTCTCTCTTGATCTTTTGCTAAAGGGACGACAGTTGGGGTCGATTAGTTGACATCCATCTCTTCTGTAGAATCAGGTTCAGGTTTTTGGTTATTTCACGGTCCATAAGGGGCCCCACGATTAGCTGGGAAAATTAAAGGTCCATCACTGCAGAGTCTCGCATCACCAAGGCTTTTTATGATGAGAGGACTTCCGGTATCTCATGGACTTACTCAAGAGTCATACATCCTGTTGGCATTGATACACTCACTTTAGGATGAGACGTAATTCATGAGTACTATTACTATTTATGTTAGCATTTCTTTACTTGAACAAAGACACTAATGTGTATATTTATGTTTAACTAATTGTACACACTGTGTCTAGTGTAATACTTCTTTATGTTCTGAATAGATGGCAGCACAATGACTAAAATTTAATGAAGTGCAAGTAGTTGTATTTAGCAGAAGCCATTGGTTTTAATATGGGTAATAAAATTACTTAAAAATTCTGAAATCTCCTTCAGTGATTATATTCAACTCTCCATCATCCCATAACCTCCACGGTGATACCTGAATCAGCAGGGAATCTATTGAATAAAAACACTTTTCCCTTACTAGTACAAATATACTGTATATCGACGATCCATGTGAATTTGATGACATCTACAAATAAACCCGTTGAAAAAAAATTTGACATCCTAATTGGAGGTGAACTCCTTTGAAATGAGGTCACGTAAAATGTGATGTAAATTGATTGTTGTAATAGTTTCCTTTTTGTAAACCCACATAAGTAATACAATGTGATATTAATAATTAATGAGACTAGAAGTTCATATTAAATTCATGTTTTCTGTAATAATTTGTATACTATTCCAAATGTTAATGTAGCAGAAATAACAAACACAATATCGATCCTCTTCTTTTTAGTCTGATTATAGCACATCCTTCGATAATAAAAAAATCATGGTATAATATTAAGAGATTCTATCCACCACTAATTGGAATGAAATATGAGGGTTCGTTTTGCTGTGAAAATCTATTTCCTAATTATAATGCTATGTAAAAATTTAAAGGGAAATATTTTTAGGGGAGATTAATTTTTGGGAAAGGATTTTTTCTTTTGTGTAATTTAACGTTTCCCAGATTTTTTTGTACAAAGATTTACAAGTAGGTAGCCAAAGAGCTTTTTTCCCCAGAATGCTATGCCATTTTGATGAAACGAGTTATTCAATTATTTGAAATTACTATCCCCTACAACACTCCTAAGAAAGTGAGCGAAATGTATCACCAGAGTTTTTGGTTGTTGTAGAAATATGTATTAAAATTAGAATGCCATTCTATTTTATTGAAATGAGATTCAGTTTTTTAGAGTAACTATACCCACCAACTCCCACCGGAGGCCTTACAATATGTAATATATCATCAGGTTTCCTTTTTTAGGTAAAACATTATTCAAATTAGAATGCAGTATTATTCGAATATATAGCTTAACTATCCCCACCAACCTTAACCGGAGGCCTTATAAACTATGGGAAATGTGTTATTAGGGTTTTTCTCCACTACTAAAATATTTTCAGAATGTTGCTTTTTCATATATAAAGTTCACTACCAATTCTTTTCAACCTCTTGATATCAGGTCCCTGGACGGATTCTTCAGTTGTATCTTAGCAGGGAGCTGAATAATATAGCACTGCTACTTCAAAAATTGAAGTCATTTTTTTCGTCATGTATATGTGTCGATGTGAATAACTTCACGTCGGTCTCTTGACTCGCGTGTCGCTAACCAACTTAGGTTAGGTCGAGAGATAGCATTTTTATTCTGGTTTGGGAAAAGATAAATACAGCTATTGACTTCGTTGAAAGTCTTATATTTTAATGATAATTCATCATTATTTTGCCATTCTGGCATATTATCAGCATTTTGCCTCCAATGATCAGAGAATACCGTTTGAATTACATCACCTTCTAATTCATCATTCATATTACTTGTGATATTATTTGAACAATCAGTGATGCAGTTGCGTTTGTCTATGTAGATGAATATCAAAGTATATTTTCTTAAAATAGAACCATTGCTTCAATGTCATAATTGTATCATTCGATTTATTTTTCAATTTCAGCTTTGGGTGCTGCCTATGGAACGGCGAAATCCGGCACAGGTATCGCCGCCATGGCCGTCATGAGGCCTGAACAGATTATGAAATGCATCATACCTGTTGTCATGGCGGGTATTGTTGCAATTTACGGGTTAGTCATTGCCGTACTGATCTCTGGTAGCGTAAACGACAACTCAACCTACAGTTTATATAAGTAAGTTACCTCCAATAACCTATATGCGGTGTAAATTGAATAACGCAATTAAAGATAAGGGATCCTAATGAACCGAGTTGAAATTAGTACCATCTCCAAGCAATGCTGGTGGGATGTTTTTATGCTTTATTCTTCCTCTAATGTCTGCATTGATTAGTACCAATTGTGGTTTCATGAGATATCAAGCATCTGACAGCTTTGTTACCCTTTTAATGGCTTCTGAGGAGTCTGAAATAAAGTGAGGTGAAAGATGACACTTCTAAAGATGTTTATAACCTAACAAACAAACAAAATTAAAATGGGTTGGTTTAAATTATACATTTAATATATTATTATTTTTGAAAATACAAGTATATATTATGAATAATGTTTCAATATTACTGTAGAATGAAGCCAGTAACTCGAATTGTGATCCATTGTTTTAATAATCACCCACTGTGACACAATGCTTCCAGGCTGAAGTGAGGGCTCAGCGATTTCGCTGAGCCCTCACTTCATTTGACTGGATCAATACTTTCACAGACAGCCAGGCTGCACTTGGGGCGCTGACAAACCCAAAAGTGACATCGAGACTGATCTGGGAATACCATGAAGAACTGAGGAAACTGGCTGGCCGGAATAGATAAACTTTATACTTTGTGCCAAAACACTCGGGTATCGCAGTTAAAGAGCTGGCGAGTGTGCCAGACACCGTTCATCAAATCCATATACAGGGTCGCTGATATGTATGGAAACGGTCAATTATCTCTTAAAGTAAGATAGCTAGCGAAACATTTTAAGATACAAAAGTTTTCAGGTTTCCAAAATTTATCACGCTAAATAAAAATTGAGTAAGTATACAGAATTATTCAAAAATTCTTGAAATAGATTGTTGCTTTTTGTTTAATATAACACCTTATATATTATTCCATATTTCAATTCTGCTCGAAATTCTGAATAAAGTTGATATAGCACATCATTTCCTAAATTCAACAGTTTTCGATATAATGAGTTCTGAAATAACTTTTTACCTCTCTAAGTTATTAAAGAAAAAGCGTCCAATCCATTTATCAGGAAAAGTTTCATCTAGATATGCCCGTACCACAAGTCCAAAATGTGGAGGAGCCCCATCTTGTTGAAACCATATTTGTTCTGCCGGCAAATTGGGATTGTTATTATTCGGGAATAATCGTCTAGGCTCTGGAATAATATGCTGTTGTAAAAGTAATAAAAATCGTTCAGAGGTCAAATTTTCGTTTATAAAATAGGGTCCAATGACGTGTCCACCAATAATGCCACACCAGACATTTACTTTTTGTGAATGTTGAGTGTGAACTTCCTCCATCCAATGTGGATTTTGGTCTGACCAATACCTACCGTTGTGTCGATTTACATGCCCGTTTAAACAAAATGTGGATTCGTCAGGAAATAATATGTGGTTGACATTTTCGTTTAATTTATCCATAAAAACTTCACAGAACTTGATTCTACGATCAAAAGCGCCTTCACTCAATTCTTGTACCAAATGAATTTTATATGGATGGAATTTTTGTAGTTTGCAAATTTTTTTAATGGAATATCGACTCATGTTATGATTGAAAGCCTTGTGTTGTGCCAAATTCTTTGGATTTTCCATCACATCTAACATGACATTCAAAGAATATTCTTCTTCATTAAAACGTGCCATTTTTGCGCGAAAATTATTTAACACTCAATGTATTTTTGACATGTGTTGTCAACATCATCACTGATAGACAAAACTACGATGCGGCGTTGTTATGGAGCTGGTAACTTTCATGAGGAAACTTGATAGACTATGAACTTAATGGACTGAAACATTTTGAGATAATTTATTAGAGTCATTTTCAAAATTTGATATCTCGAAAACGGCTGAATTTGGGAAATGATGTGCTATATCAATTTGGTTCAGAATTTCGAGCAGAATTGATATATGGAATAATATATAGGGTGTTCTATTAAAGAAAAAGCAACTTCTTCAAGATTTTTTGACTGATTCTATATACTTAATTTTTATTTAGTGTGATAGATTTTGAAAAACCTTAAAACTTTTGTATCGCTAGCTATCTTACTTTAGGAAATATTCGATTGTTTCCATACATATCAGCGATCATGTATAGGTCCTGAATAAGCTGTAGGGGTACCAAAATCTTTGGTACCGAACCAGATTAGTGAATGGGTCTATAAGAAACATAAAGAGTACTGGGAAAACGCATCCGGGAACACACAGAAAAACCTTCATAAAGGGACCGTTTGAGAAGAGAACAGAAGAACTGCCTCAACAAAGCAGGGATTGGCTCAAAACAATTACAGGGCTACTCACTGGACACTGTCCATTGAGAGGACACCTGACAAAATAGGCCTGTAAAACGAAGATCTTAACTGCAGGCAATGCAACAAAGGGACAGAGACAGCTCGTCATATTTTAAGCGAATCTGAGGCTTTGTATCTGTTGAAATATGTTTTCCGTTAACCAGTTGTCGCTCACCTACGATCGACAACTCTCAAAAGTCAAAACTTGTGCGAGCTAAGGACTAACAAGGTCTAACCTTTTAATGTGTGATTACTAACACGGGTTGGGCAGGAAGTGAAAATTGATCGTCCGCCCTCGAGGTTCGAACAACCGGTTCGCACATCGGTCGATTGACTGACCACCCACATCAACCCACCTGGCTACCGATCAGATTTACATAACAATTTATGGACAACCCAAATTATAACCAGAAGATCGTGACATACATCCATCAAGGGACCTGTTCAAACTATTACATGGTATCATAAAAAGATGGGAAAAGAACTCGATTAGCCCATGAGACAGCAGTGTTTTGTGCATACTTGGTAGGAAATGGGCAAGTCAGACGGCTCCCAAGTAGTAGAAAAAAACAAGGCAAAATGGTTGTCTTTGAAATTGTATTTTTTGTCACAAAAATTCTCTATATTCTTCAAATTCATTTCACCTGTCTACATTACAAATTATTCTACAAATTATATTAGTTCCTCCCGTTTAGACCTATTCATAAATTAATTAAGGAGTAGATACGTTTTTCAAAAAAGTATTGTACGTTGAAGTTAATTTTATGGACTTGAAATGCAATAAAGAAAAAAAATTGGGTAACTGAATCGGTTAGTTTTATGAAGACACATATTTGTCAACAGCAATTTTATTTTTGTTTTAAACTTGTGGAGTAGATTATATATGTTCATGGGAGGCAGTATTCCAGTTTCCTTAACCTTATTCGAAGCTGAATCAAGTTTTCCGCTAGTATTGCATATGTAGTTTTCAGAATAACATGTGAAATGATTTACTTGTTATGTAAAAAAATCATTATTTTTAACTTCTCTTGAAAATTATAGCACTGGCTCGTCTAACCTGGCTCCAACAATTGACCATATCCAGAGCCTTCTTGAAAAATAAAAACTCTCAAGTGAGGTATGACAGGTTAACATTGAATGAACGAGGGTTTGGTGTTATTAAGGCAGTACTGTAATTGCTTAAAGGTGCACTATTATGAACAGCAAAAACTGTTTTAGTTGGTCTTAAGCATATTTTTTCTGTTGTGTCCAAGATAATTTGTCATATAAATGACCAGTTTTATTTATTATTTTTGAAAGAGAAGTTGGTATCATTGGCATTAAAAATCAATGATATGAGGTACGTCAAATTTTTGTTTTTATTGTTTCCAGCTAGTTTCATACATTGTAATAATAATAATAATAGATTTATTAGAAATAGATGTCCTAATATACATATTATACAAATTATACAAATATATAAGTTATTAAATACAGTGAAATATATAACACCTATACAGTAGAATAAAGTGTGTAAAAAAGTAGCAGTAGTAAATGATGAAGAGATTAATAGAGGAAACATTATCTTATGGGATCAATATTCTATCCTATAAAATGCCTTTAGTTCAATCATTTCTATTTTGGCCATTTTTTCTGTGAAATCAACTTTATTATTTTTTAAGGACTGTTCAATATAATTTTGGGGGTTCTTCAGTATTTCTCTGTAAACGTGGAAAGTTTTTGAAGTTACGTAATTTGTTTTCTATTTTTCAGTGGTTTCGTACATTTGGGTGCAGGACTTTCAGTAGGCTTCTCTGGACTTGCTGCTGGCTTCGCTATTGGTATTGTAGGTGATGCCGGGGTTAGAGGAATAGCACAACAACCAAGACTCTTCGTAGGAATGATTTTGATTCTCATTTTTGCTGAAGTATTGGGTCTTTATGGTCTCATTGTAGCCATCTTTCTGTACACTAAATCATAAATTTCCAGAGTACAACATAGTAAACAAAATGTTGAGTCTCACCTCACCACTTATCATTTTGTTTTCAATGTTATAGTGACTGTAAAGGAAAATGATTGTATAACATTCGTGCCAAGGGGTCAAAGTGACAAATGTTGGAGTTGTAAATAAGTTAGTTTTTTTAGGACTGAATTCAGAAGTAGGAGACAAAATAAACAACACTCCCACGAAAGATGTGACTTTCTTGAATGTGATGTCTGACTGGAATTGTTTTCCTTTCATTTTGCCTGGTACTCTCCTACACTAGTACTATCATTGTAAATAATTATAATAGAATTAGATGCGTCCAGCTTCATTTTCATAGCTAGTTACCTCTTATCAGTATATTAATTGTTTGGTTCCTGTTTCTTTTCTATAACTAAGAAGCTCTTCTGAGTTAACCAAGTATTTGTAAAAAGTTTCCCAATTTTATAATAAGTATCATCATGCTTTTTTTCGATAATTGGTAGTTACCCGTTTTCAAACTTGTATCAAAATGAACATTAAACATAAACATTCAAGAGATGTATGAGTGTCGTTACATTGAAGAGTCATAAGTTGATATACTCATTTGTTTGTTCCACATTTGCTGACGTTTAGTTAAGCCCTATTTTAAATTTAAATCAGAAGCTTTGTACAATGTTTAACTCATTTTTTAAATTCTGTCATAAGCTGACTGTTCTATTATTATCTTAGAGTGATGAAAGAGTGTATTGATGGTGTTGAAATTTGTGTGTAATAGATGTTAATCCTTACAGTTATATAACAGTTTCTCATGAACTGCATTATGTGACATATATAGCCTACCGCCACACGAAAAAAAGAAAAATTAAAAAAATGTTCTAGTGAAACATTCTGAAACAAACCATTCTCCAAACTTCACTAAAAAGTTTTAAATCATTTAGTTCTGGAATCACTTGGATCTGACACTAGAAACTCACAAATGTAACATTTTGAACTACCCGACTAGACATGCTGTCACATGTCTAGTCACATAATTATCTCGGGTTGCCTTTTTGAATGCCAACTTGTAGTACAGGAAGGTATTATGAGAAGATATATAATGCAATGTAACAAGTGAAGTGTTTCAAATTACCTTAAATACGATGTATAACAATATGAAAAGATCATGTGTGATCATCATTAGGACTGTGGATACATAAAACATGATATAAATTTGTATTGCATAAAAATGACAGGAATCCTGGGTTATTGAAAGACCTGCTCAGATATCAAACTCTGACAACTATAAAGTCATATTTTTTGTCAGAAAACCTGTGTCAAATGAAATGGTTGTGTCTTTCACAACCATTTGATTTTATGGTAACTGCTTTTCAAACCATTTGAACCCCAAGATGAGAATTATTATTCATATAATTATAACTATTATTTGTCATTCGATTTAAGGCATGTGAGTTTTTCAGTCAAAGTAGATTCAGAAGTTACTAGTATTGTAGATATATTGTTTACAGCCATTCTGTTGTATTAAGGATGCGGCAAAATTATGTTGAAAATAAATAATTTGTACATTCCATTATATCTCTGTTTTTCAAATTTTTGTTTTCATTTTGTGTTTTCAGAGTTAATTTATGACTATGAACCCTGGGTAACAGTTTAAACATAAAGGTAGTTTATCGATTCGAATATGGACCATATATATATGGTCCATTTTTAATGGAAACACCCCCCCTAAAATTTGAAGTAAATGTCAAGTACTAAAAGGTCTACCTTGGGAAAAAATTTGAAATGTTTATTAAAGTTTCAGGGCAAACTACGATATTTTTTCTTAGTCAAAAATCGGGATTTTTTTATTAGCGATTTTTTTTATTGAAAAATCACTACGCCACTGGATTCAAAGTGCCTCTAAACAGGTGTGACTAAAATTTTATGAGAAAATATTCATTATTAACAAAGTTATGACAACTCAAAAATTCGAAAACTCACAGCTAGCAGTCACAATTATATCATTTTTTTATGATTTCAACAATAAAGTGCCGCCAGATGAAAAAAAAAAATAGCGTAAATATTTTTAACGAAAATAACGAAATTACATTCACACAATTCAACTAACAACAAAAATATTTATATATCATGACAGAAAAATGAGACAGGGGCACATAGTATTAATAGTGATTGTTTGCATCAACCATACAACTTTCATGTGGAAATCTGTTCAGTTTTTAGATAACGGGAAATCAGAAATCTGCAGAGTTATTCTGGCTAAAAAACAAGCGTTATTAAGTTTCAGTTTGCTACAGTATTATAATGAACATATACAAATCCTGTGTAGTCTTTTAGGAGATGTTGGTTTTTGGAAAAAAAAAAGATTTTGGCTTTCTAATTCTCCATCTAAATACAAAAACGTGTTGGAAATTTCTGAAGGGAGGAAGAAATCAGTTAATTTCAAAATGAACTCTTCACAAAGATGTATAGATCATGCAAAGAAGTTACTTTCAGATGCAAATCATTCCTTACATTGAAGTATAACTTTTTCGGCAATTTTCTGATTTATATACCCATTTTCTGAGACTGACATTATCAGTTATTGTTTTGAGTCTTCCGAGTCGAAGAGAAATGAAAATTTATTGTAGCAGCTAGTGAATATGGACTTAGTTTCACTCAAAAAACAACACGGCAATGTCTATAAACTTTCATTTTTTCCTACCTATCTACCTTTTGGTGAAATACTGATTTGTAAAAACACCTTTTCAATATTAGCCAATATATCAATTAATCCCAACATAAATTTCAATAAAAGTAGGGGAATCTGTTTTGATTGAGGTGAATTATTTTTTATTGAATTGCCAGTTACATTTTTTGAAGAGTTATCAAAAACTGGTACAATATGATAAGTTAGGTAGTGAAAGTTCCTACCTGTTTTATCCACATTGTCTACCTGTCCGATGTTTCCAAGTTATTCTCATTCATTCAGTACCTGTTCGTATTCCTTGAATTTATTCAAGAATACTATTTTTTGTGGTATTATAAAGACTCATTTTCGCTAAATATTCATTACTGGTAAAATTTGCATGTCCTTGGGTCCATGGAAGACATTTCCATCCCAAATTGTATTTGGGATGGAAATGAATAATTTGTGGGAAATTTTTTGATTGACATTTTAACGACTTTTCAATATTAGTTGACAACTATTGTTCTTTCATAAACTTGGTCCATAAAATCTAGGATAGGGAGAAAAATAAATCCTACTATTCCTAACAGTGTATGAATCCAACTTCGAAGAGATAATTTTCTTGTGGACATTTTCTCAGTTAAATTTTGAGGGGAGATTCGGCTACCCTTCTTACCCAGATACGCCAGTCAAACTTTATCTCAACGGTACTGAAACAGCGATACGGCGATCCAACGTTTGCCAATATAATACTTTTCCGGTCGTTGCTGACATGCCTTTACTAGCCCCTATAGCTCGTTCTTGACATAAGCACCGTATAGTGACGTAATAATAAAATTGTCTTTAGTACCGTATTATGAGTCGACAGTGAGCCATCGTTAACTATTACGGTCTTGTTCCGGTCCTTTGCCATAATTTCTTGACAGCGCTATCCCGTCAGATGCTCATTTATCGACAAGTTTATGATTTTGGTAGTATGCCAATATTGAGCCAGTTACGAGTCATCAGTTGACCCATTGAAGATGACTGATGATGGTACTGACTTAAAAATTTGGGGAGGATAGTATTATTTGCTGCCCCCCGCAAACAATATTGAAAAATGTGACCTCAGATTAATGATTTGAAAACAATTATTTTTGAGCTTTCAAAATACCTCAGAGCCGAAACAGAGGAAACGAAAGTTAATTTATCATGAAAAAAGTTTATTTTCAGATCAAAAAACAAATTATATACATAACGTGAAAACTCAACAAAATATAAAACTCTAAAAAAAATCCATACTGCTTTTTAACAATTTACATACTTACTTGTTTGAAAAATTGCCTTTTCAGGATGACCAAAAGATATAATATAAAATAATTGAATGGAACTGGCCAATACACTGGATATATATGCATAGTAAAAGTCACTAAAACAGTTTACTGTGAAATTTTCCCTAGGAGTATTTGATTTAACACTTTTCAATACTCAGTATTAACGCCTGAAGAAGTTATTGCATGGTAAAACACGTGTTGCAGTTTTGTAAATTGTTTTTTGAAAATGTCACGGTGAAGTGTTATTCAATACGTAAAATATTAGTTGGTAATTCCAGCTTTAGCGCCCTAATTAGAAAAATTGAAAAGTTACAATCAGTTCCGCAATGTCTTGACACCTTTTTTATAAAATTACTCGCCTTCAACCTAATATTTGCCAGTTTAATTTTCGCTAGTTTTTGAATTATGAAGCGAAAAAATTCAAAACTAGATATAAATGAATATATGTCATAATTTTAAACTTGCCGCTCATCGGATTTAGTGTCGACAACGGGAAACGCCCTCCTGTCATGTGATTCAAATCAAAACTAATCGGACTTTTAACCTCGTAACTTTTCAATATTAGCCTGTCAAAATTGAGAAAAATAATTTGGGGATTTTTATGATATGGAGTTATCGACTATGTGTTAACTTTTACTATTTTGTCACATCATGTGCACAAACTCTGTATTGACTTTAACAAGTCAACTACCAGCCTGGCATCCTATTGGTTATGATACGTCCTTAAACCCAAATCCCACCAATAGCTGGTTCAAATATCTAAACTCCACCTGAAATTTTGTTATCGTCATATGACCCATTCTTGCTGGTCGCAGCTGCGTAAGCCATATTTGTCAGTGGGTTCGTTAGTTCGGTAATGTGTTGTTCGTCTTAACATCATTCTGACCTGTGAATATTCTTGAAAATCTCAAAAATGGTTGTTAACGCTGAAACAAACCCCGTTTATGGGCCTTTCTTTGGCGTTATGGGAGCTGCTTCGGCTATTATATTCAGCTGTAAGTAGATTTTTGCAGTTGTGAACTCTTGATATCGATTTTATACCACTGAAGGAGTTTCCTATACTTCTTCAGTTCTCAATAATAACTGATTACTATTGTAATAAACGAGGAATCGTCATGTATTTTGACTAGTTACAAAAATAGTTGTTAAAATCAAATCATCCTTTGAATTCGAATTCAATTCAAAACCATGGGCGTCGTGGAATAGTCATATGCCAAGTTTTCTCGACAAATATTCTTCTGCCTTTGAAAATCGATTTTATGAAACATCATCTTAATAAGTGAATAAATCTACTTATTTGTTATATTTCAAATGATCACATGTCATGAAGACCCACCCCAATAAAAATTAAAACTCCGTGTTAATACCAAAAACGAATATTTGATTTTTAAATATCAGTACCATATTTCCAATATTTCAAATAGTAACTGGGTATTCAAAAGGAAAAAAAACCTCTGAATGTCTAGAATATTTTGGACTTGAGTCCAGGTATTACCTATAAGAGATAACAATTACTTCAACCTTTAAAATCATAACAGTTTGCAATAAATTAATTGATATCGAAAAGTTGTGTTGTATTTTTTAAGTACTATTCTGGAATGTTTTAGCATGTCACTCTATGCATCTCATTGTCATTTTTACTAATAACATACCTAAAAGAGAAAACAGTCTAGATGCTGCTAAAAAGATAGGTATATAAGAGAGAAAATGTTAAAACAAAACTGAAATGTAGTTACCTATACCTTATATGTATGCCTTAACAGGTGGATTTCCCTACTTGTCACATCATGTGACTTTCAAGGTTCATCTGAAATCACATGAGTTGGAGTTATATATTAATCACATGAATCTGTCAAAGGAGAAACTATCAAAGCAAAACTAATAACTCTACATGATTACATGATTAAATTTGATTTCAAAGAAAAGTAGGCAGATATTGTTGAAGTCTAAAATTGCACTTGTATGAATATATCCAGACATTTTAGTTTATGAACGTTTTTTTATCATCTAAAATCTAAGGTATCTACCCTTCCAAAATAATTTATATGAATTGAGAAAAATATTTAATAATCTCGAAGTTCTCCGGTTCTTTACATACGAGGCAGGTTATCTTATAACTTCATCAAAGACAAATTATTGATTATTTGGCACATCAATATTGCATTTTTTGTGTATCAGGATCATTTATGAGATAATCTCCATTTGAAAAAGTTGTTCTATTTTATTCAGAAGTATTTATCTGAATGAATCAAGCCAATCAATTACTACTTTTTGATATCCAGAAATTGTTTCCCGGTTGGGGCGTGGTATTAATGAAATCACGTGAATCGAACCTGAAAAACAACACATGTGAAGTAAAGGCAAAATAACCATTTACTTTTGCAATATACCTGCACTTACTTTTGCAATAACGAAAACTGACCCTCCTCTGTAACAGAAACGAACACGTTATCACAAATTGGAAGGAACCCGTCAATTTTTTTTTTCAAGGGAGTCCAATTTTGACTAGAAATTGATACCCGCAACTTCATCTGCTCGCGAGCGGTAACTACCCTAATTTTTCAATAAATCATATGAAAGGTTTCTCAAAAAATATCTGTCGCAGCTTGTGTATTTACAGGAGTGATGGTGAAAGCTCTCTACTTAAGGAATCCGGAGAAGAAATGCAACGGTGAGAGATCAGGTGATATAGTTGGCTACCCCACTAGACAACTTTGCTTATTCAATGCCTGGGAAAACGGTCATGCAGTTAAGGATGAACGTTTCGATGATTACATGAAATCTTTTTGGAAGAACTTTGGCAGGCGTTGGATCGACAAAGTGGTTTAGTGGGGTAACCTGCTATATCACCTGATTTATCACCATTACATTTCTTTCTCGATGCTTAAAAGAATAGGCTCCAAAATTTCAACATATGTGGGATACCCAAATAACCTATATAAGTTGAGTTTTTTCCTGAGATTGTTTGCAGAAATAGATTATTTGAAGTTGGTTTCATATGACAGAAAGTGTGAAAAATGATTTCTCAACTATTTTTCCTGTATTTGTCATTTTTTTTCATTGTACTGTCCTATATTTAATTTATTTATTGATATTTTAGAATGCCATTGTCTTTCTGCTCTTGGTATTCATATCTCCTTTCACATAGCATTAAAATTTTCTGAAAATATAAGGTGGTTTTCACAGGATTTTTCATGAAAAATTGAACAGTATTGCTCAACTTTTAAAATTGGACCCCGGACAACACAATAAAACAAGGGAAGAATCGGAAAATCGGCTGAATTATTGTAGGGCCATTGGCGGAGATCATTATTGGGTAATCTTTTAAACAATGTATCATTCGGCTGCCCATGCCATTGGTAAACATATTAGGGCTAACTGCTGCCCAGAAGGGGGTGAATTTTTGGTCTAAATCTTGAAGTAAAAATTCAAGGTCAAAGTGGCAAGGGTTGTAGTTCAGCACAAATTCATCACCATCCCCAGCCTTCATTCCTAGGAAACCTATATTTTTATTTTTCTCTTTTTTTGGTATTAATTCGACGATCAAAACATGGCTACGCCACTTGTTTTTATCCTCATAAGTCAACATTCATATTTGTGGTATGATGTACATTGTACCTACAGGGTGAGCCTTCTACAACGTACTGCGAGGCAGAACTTCCAAAGAAAAATTGTTCGCAAAAATCCAAAAATCGTTTTTTGTAAGGTAAAAGGGAACACATTTTGACCTTGAAACCATTGCAACCTTCAATCCTTTGAGCGGAAGTGTCATTCCCCATTTTTTGAATTGGAATGTGGGCCAACTGGTACCCCATTGAAAAGTGCTTTAAATTAACTATCCATTGCTGCTCCGCTTTTGAGAATCGGTCCTCTCGTTTAAAAAATGGAGATTTGAAATGCAAAAGTTTAAAGGATCACCATCAATAGGGACTAGGTCAAGGTCGTATCATTGATTCAAAGTTACCGGGCCTTAACACAGTTGTTGTTGGATCTTGATTATTCTTCTAAAACACCTCTAGAAATATAACCACTGAGAAAGACTACCAAAAATAAACTTTATCAAATCTGCTTGATCGACATGAGAGAGTCTGACAAAAGAATAAATATATCCTGAAACCAAGCACTACCTACGCTGGCTCACAGAGCTAAATAGATTCTCACAAAGAACCTAGAAATTACTAGGGTTCCTTACCATTCCTCAGCAATGACTGCGTTCATTGTAGTCTTTTATGCCCAAAATTCGAAGTTGTTAGTGTGCCTTAAGGCAATCTCCCTTTAAAAAAATTGTGAGTGTACGAGGCTACTCTTCAAGAAGACCATTTCATAATCTCAGTTCTAAATAAACCGTCCGTGGCTGATTTCGAGCTCATTGTTCGCTTATCAGAGACGAAATGTTCTGCACAAATTCGCTATCCACAAAACGGAAATGATAGACCTAAAAAAAAGTCGCTCTGGCGTATTGTTTTCAGCTTCCTATAAAAGTCTTTTTTTATAATCGTGTCGTCAGCGTAGAAGCGTCTACTCCATTGACGATGAAACGCTGCAATATTTGGCACATAATCGAGATTCAGTGCGAGCTGAGGAGGGAGGAGGAAATCGTCGACTATGGCACTATGGAGTTTCAAATCAGATAAAAATAAAGGAAACAACGATAACTGCTAAATGACTTGTCTTGATTCAAAATGTCCCGTTGCTCAACGGTATGAGGTCCCTACCCACTAGTCAAGGAAATGGGGATGAATGATTTATTCCTTGCACCGCCGCCAGAAAATTCACTATCTGAATGGCATTGTAGTAGTTTGTTGGGGAAAATTGTTGTATAAGTTGCTGGTAAGCAAGAGGGAGTAACAAACCGCTCTTTTACAAATTACTCCTCATTTGAGGAGTAATTTGTAAACGAAATGCTGCCATAAAAATGTATGTACAAAGGGTTTATAATATTAACAAATGGCGATATGCTTTGACCAGGATATTTTAGTCCTTTCGGCACGTTCCAAAACATTCTCAAAAGCAGGTATGATCTCAGGAAACAACTGTTCACTGATGGTGATACAAATGGTGCACATGACTCTTGATGTGAACACGTCATAGAGTAGAAAAATGAAGAGATGAAGACGAATTGAAATAGAGTTTCATTTTTGTTTGAAGATGATTGAGAATGTTTCGTGGTGAATTTCATCAGTTCGGACTTCCATTGTCTAATATTGTATAAAATGGTTTGAAATCCATGAAATAACCAATACGATTGAAAATTAAAAGAATAGTTGAAAATAGCACATATATTAAGCAAAAAAAACCTGAAATGAATATATAGTGAAACTAACAATAGAAACGTCGTGAAGTAACGTGACTTGAAATCGATTAAATTTTAATTGTATTAATTTCTTTCTTAATAAAATTCTTCAATTTTTTTACTTGTATTTTATTTCATTATAAATTCATTTCAGGTTTTTTTTGCTTGTATTTCATTTCATTATAAATTCATTTCAGGTTTTTTTTGCTTAATATATTTGTTATTTTCAGCTATTCTTTTAATTTTCAATTGGTTATTCTAGGGATTTCAAATCATTTTATACAATATTAAAGAATGGAAGTCCGAACTGATGAAATTCATTATTACACCACCTGCTTAGATTGCCTGCGATTGGTCCGGTCTGCTTGACGCTTTGGTTGTGTTGCCCCTTTGGACCATCGTGGCTTTGGCAGATAACAAGGAGCGAATTTGTATAAATCAGCACCCTAAAAATCGTCAGAGTATGAAAAACTGTTTTCTCATGACTTTTTCAGGGCAATATTAAAAATCATGTTATTCATTGCTAGACACAGTATGGTGGTAGTATAAAAACTAAATTTTATAATATACGTTATTTGGGTGTAACTATTCTAGGATGATTCCGAAGTAGCCAGACAGTTTGGGTATAATAAATCCAAGCAAATGCAAGTGAAATAGTGAGCTAGGTTTTTGCGATATTTTGCTGCGCATCTTCCTTTTATTCAGTAGATATGTGGTGAGTTATTAAACATGACTTATTATCATGGCCGATGTAATAATTCTCATTTTTGGCGCGAAAGGTAGTGCCAAAATCATATTGCTTTATGTAAATAAAACCGCTGAACGACTGTCAAATCTCTAAAAAACATAACCTCAACATCTTCTAATAGTTACCCAAATAACATTCATTACGTTTTATACTATATTTACAATTTATCAATAATTTTTTTAGGGTTTGACCACGATACTGAGTATATGGCAATTGATATCGGTATTTCTAATATTTCTCGAAGAAATTATAAGAAAATTGTGGGCTTAATATTTGCTAATTTATATAACTTTGCTACCTGTTACCTGCCAAAGCAACGATGATCATAACTTCATACTAGCCCATCGTTACTCCCTGTGTTGATGGACATGCACTGAGGAATCAGTTTTAATAAAATAAGGAAGATCTGTTATTCACGGGCTCTTGCTCCAGAATTTGTTAATCAAACTGGCAAATTTCGCAACACATTTGAATGCCTAATACATCCTAAGTTCACAGATACTGGCAAATTATTCAGAAGTGTATTTTAGTAATCTGTGACTATGTCTCATTTCACATCTGCTGCATTGTATAGTGCGGGTTTTCAGGTTATTAGGAAGAATGATGAAATGGTGAAAACTCTAAAATATTCTATTCTTATATGTCTTTTCTGTATCAGGACAGTATAAGTTCAAATCAGTATTTGGTTGTGAAAAACTAATTAAATTCACTTTCTGGGTCACCCGGCATGAAGTATTTCGAAATAATATAGTTGTTTTGAATGAAATACTCTACGAATAGAAATAAGAGTTTATCTGTCATCTCAACTTTATAGGGCACACTTATGATTCACGAAACTGTATTTCCACGAGAAATAGTTTTCAAAAAACTCTTTCATGAGTTTGAAATAAAAGGTTCTAATACGTTTTGCTTTTTTTTTAATTGATGATAAGAAATTTCATTTCCTGAATCATCATCTAGAGACGAATCAAAATTTTTATCTTGACCTGACCTTGAAGGCGGATGAATTACCTCGTGTTCGAATCAACGGAAAGAGGTAAAAGTTGCTGGCTCACTAGAAAAATTGAAACATTTTATTTACCATTTATTCATGAACAATAAAAGATGTTATTGGAAAGTAAAAGACATAAATAAGGCATCGAACAATTTTTTTTAATATTCGGGTTGGTACGTTCTCTCATTGATAGAAGTTAAATTGATATACTTAAAAAATCATTCTTACTGTTTGAAAAATTGGTATTGTTTATGAGATAACCGAATTTTTTTGTTATATCTGAGGCTCGGATAATAAAATAACGAATAAATTTTTTTTTTCATTGTAGTGAAACATTTATCAATTAACTACTTATTTTCAACGGTAAAATCAATATTATTTTTGATATTTTTTCCAAGTAATCATTTATTAAACAATAGTCCGAAATATCGAGAGGTAAACACCTGCCTGTTTAGCTCCTCGGTTTTCCTATATTATATGGATAATTGTTTTTTCTCATGATTCATAGTTTATTCATCATTAATTGAATTCCGTAGTCATCATTCTCACATATCTCAGTTCATAAAGTGAATTTGTTGACTTAAAAAGTGTAATTTAACAATACCCAATGCAACAGTAAAAACAATAGACTCATTGAGAAGCAAAAAACTTGAAGTCTTTTGATACTCTAAGGTCTACCCGGTAAAAAGGAACGATGCCAATCTGCTCAACATATTCGTCAGCGATAACTAGCAAGACCCCAGATTTGCCATGTAGTAGTTCTTGCGAAAAGTATTTCCACGGAAAATGTGTCGGCCTGAATAAGCAGGACTTAGCGTCTTCGCTCGGAAAAATAACTGGTATTACACACATCCTTGCTTTTCGATGGAATTATCAATATTATATCAAAATGTTCAGGGTCTTAGATCAAAAACAAATACTTTCTACAAAAACTCCCTTACTTGTGATCAAAGTGTAGTATGTTTGACCAAAACATGGTTGAATAACTCTTTATTCAGTTCGGAAATAATTTGAGATTCCTTCAACGTTTACCGGAGAGATCGCGAAACAACTTTATCTTCTAAATCAGACGGCGGTGGAGTTCTGATAGCCGTCAACAAAATCTTCAACAGCTACGCTCAAGATTCTTGAAACTTGGATGCTGAAGATCTATAAGTGACCATTACAATAAGAAAAACGCACATAGGGTGTGTTTAAATACCCCCAGGTGAATACTTTATCTCGAATGTTTTTGCAAGAAACTGAGTGACATAATCCTATCAAACTCCGTTGACAATTTTGGGATCTACGGGGACTTCAATTCTCCAAATATAAAATGGTTTCTAGTCCGTAAAAATTATATATGTAAGCCTCATTTGATCAATTGTCAAACTGATTGATAGACACTGCTTCTTTCAACGAGCTATCGCAATTATTACTTCACTAATTCTTCTGACAACACAATTGATCTGATACTCAATAACACTTTCAGTATACAAAATGTGCACTTGAGTACCTCTCCCTAGGTTCCAGAAGACAGAAATCATAATTCTTTAGAATTCTCTGTCAATATCCATAAATACTTATCAACCTATAATAACAAAAAGCATAATCTGTACAATTTTTGTGAAGTTGATTATGAACTATTGAAATCAGAATTATCTAAAATCGATTGGAATAATTTGTTTCATAACCTCAATGAATCAACTGATGTTTTATAAAACAATCTATTCAATAATCGAATCTATTGTTCCAAGAAAACCACATTTGCACAAGCGATATCCTTCATGGTATTCATATAGTACAATTAAAGTCGTAAGAGAAAAGAGAAAATTTCATAGAGTATGAAAAAAGCACAATTATCAAATTGATTATTTGACATTCAAACTACTGCGTGGTCGTTCAAAATTTTTTATAGCAGAAGATTACAATAACTACATCGATGACTGAAATCAATATTAACTCCAACCCAAATCATCTATGGCAATTCGTGAATTAAAAAAAAATAGTACTGCCTCAATTAACACTCTGAGAGTTGATGATAGGATAATTACAAGCCCTAATGAAATTTGCAAAACATTTTCAGAATATTTTTTCTCGTTTTTCAGCCCGAGAAGAATTATTCCAGCTCATAACGCAACACATCAACATTTCTTCCTTCAAAAACTTCAAAATCTCCCAAATAAAAAAGTGGAACCCGATGAGCTACCAACAACATTCCTCAGTAACTGCTGAATATATTGCATTATCACTTCACATAATCTTTTATAAATCCCTCAAAAGAGGGTGTATTTTTTTCAGCTCATATAATCCCAATTTTAAAGTTTGGCAACAAACAACTTCTAAAAAACTATAGACCAATTCCAAAATTGCAAATCATATTTAGCAAAAACTTTTGAATCCATTATAATTTGATTACCTGTTCTTCGAATTCAAAAACATAATTAATATTGAGCAACATGGCTTCATGAAGAAACGATTAGTTGACTCATTGTATATATATCCTGCATAGCCTCAATGACAAACTTCAAGTTGATGCTATTTACATTATTATTACAATATAGAGAAAATAAAAAAATTGCTGATTGATATTATTATAACTTCAAATTCCTCATTTCCTAAAACACAATTTCAATTTAGAAATGTGTATTAGAAAGTTACAACTCACTTCTTTTTTTAACATTGGGTTTACTTTGCGACAAGGTTGAAACCAAAACTAACCAATGTAGTGGTTAAATTTAGAAATATCTTGGTTTTGTCTCCTCTTAACTTTCGTAAACCCTTACTATATAAATTAAGGCTTATCATTCATTTTCCCGGGAAACGAAAAGCCTAAATTTTTGATTTATATACAATATTATTAAAACTTGTTGCTAGACAATAGGGAATTTAAATAAAAAATTTACCTTCCTTTATTTCCTCTTTGCTAATATTCTTCTTTCACCGTAATTTACGGCAGTTGTAGAAAAAAGAACCAAGGAATAAGTTTAGGTTGTCTTTGTTTGTATCTCGTAAGAATTTTAACAAAAACTACTCGAGGATTACCAGACTTCTGCCACAGATAAAATCACAGCCAGCTGATTCGTACACCTTATAGATGCGGTCACAAATATTTTGAGAAATAGTCAACGGTTGAAAATTTAACTTTGCGCTAAACTAGAAAACAAGAACATACTCTACAAAACATGTATTTCGTGAACGAAAGATCGCAAATATTTCTTTTTGATATTACTTCATTCCTTCATTTTGAATACCTTCAAAAACTTGGAACAACATTCGAAGAAAGTTCAAGATAGAAAATTTCAAAGTTTGAATTAGGTTAAACTTGCTGGACCAGAAAACAAAAAACAATTAGAATTTTTAGAATATGTTTGGGTGAGCTGAAAATTTTTCACTGAACTCATTTTTAGGTAATCAATTTATTTACAGAGGCGCCGGTTTCCTTTAGCCTAATATGCTAGAATTGCATCTAATAATTGTTGTTTTTTTTTTCATTTATTGGAGGTTGTTGTGATGCCGTTAACTTTTCAGATGTCATATTAGGTGATTGTTAAAAGGTACCTCAGTCACTTTTATGTTGTTTTTAGAACAATATGAAAAACTTATGAATAGTTTTTCTAATTAGAAGTTTAAAAAATGTTATAGTGTAGATACCTAGATAACCAAACATTTTTTCATTTATATTTTTCGAAAAAAAAGTGGAATTTTATCGACTTGGATAATTTTTACCACTAAACAGTTCCGGATATCAACAATTGTCTCATTTGGGTAATGAAGACATGGAACTACGTAATATGTGAATAAAGACATATTAAAAACTTATTTAACCTATTGTAAACCAAGCAAAAACCAAGTAAACTTGAAACTAACGATATTAACAAATACTTCCAATGGCCTAAGTTCCTTCTTTTCCATTTATTTAAAAATTACAGATGAAAACACGCAATGAGGAACTGAGGTCCCTTATTACAACAAAATCTCATGAAAATGATTCGGCTCCCCTTTTATAGTGACATATTTTATTGAAGTCGAATAAATTTAGAAACAACATTTACAGTTCTATTTTTTATTTACAGGTTTCTTATTTTCGAGTATCTCTGAACCCATATCAGTTCTGTTACATTAATTCTCAGTTTACACTGTTCATTAGCTGTCTATAATTAAGTTTCATGATCTCTCTCGTATAATTTCACATTAGAAAAATGTAGGAAATTCATTAGATAGATACATGAAGTTCACTGGAGTATCTCACGTAACAAGTATAACCTAAACAAATCGTGTAGATTATACCTACTTTAAAAATAGTAGTTATTCATTTTCCTTACAGGCTCGTGGAATGTGGATACGAACTTTGGCTTGCAGTTTCTTCATACAATCGAAAACGAAACAGTTGTTACAGGAACTGCGTCCACATTTCAAACACCACTCCGCTACTTTTATTACAATAATCTCAAGCCCTTAAGATTGTCTTCGCGGTGATATTTCAAATTTAAAGTTTTACCCAATAGTTTTGTAAAAAAATACAAAAATTCGAATTATGTTTAACTGCTCAGTTCTTAGTTGACCAAATGTTCAAAGACCACCGGTAATCGTACGATAATGAAGATTTTGAAAAATATTCATTGGCCGTTGAACATAAAACACATTTTTATTCATAATTACATTTTCAATGTTGTCACTATCTTCACTAGCCTTAAAAACAACATATATCTAATTCTTTGTAATTATCTATACATTACCAGAAAATTTTTGGCCAATGCCATTTTTCGACGGAAAACAATTGTCTGCTTGTGCTGTTTTTGAATCGAAACATAGATTGTCATGAATGTATGTAGATTTTGCAGACACGTGAAACCACTTTTAAATATAGACCTTTACGACCCGATAAATGTTTGAATGAAAAACTGTTCAATTTTTCATAGACTTTGAAAAATCTCATGTTTTATGGGTATTAAAAACATTACTCACAATTAGAGTGGGGAGGGGGTCCTCGAAATATAGCATTGCTCAAAGTGGTTCTGGAAATGTACAAGGAGTGATGTATTTGTTATGCTTGTAGCCTTGAAGATGGCGATAAGCTTGTTGAAACGTTGGAAATTAGATTTTGAATGATGGTATGGTATTTCATTTCCAATTGCACGTGGATGTCTTTCAATCCCATATATTTGAATGGGAAAACTCAAATAAATAAAAATTTTGTTCGAAATGTTCTCGCATATTTCGAAACATTCAGGGAGCGACTCAGCGACAATTCTTTGACACACAATCTTCTAATTCGCTACCGTGTTTGTGAGATTGAACTTTTAAGGTTTTCCAACGAAAAAAACCTAGAGATGAAAAATTTGGTGACCTTGGATGGCATTCAGTTGCTGCCTCATCTTCCAAATGTTGGTCAAAGTTAATTGTATGGTCATTTGATGTTTGTTCGTAATTATTTATATCAACTTTTTACGGTAATGAATTTTGAAAACAGACAGTATTGAATTTGCGCAATTTTTTGTGGAGATGTCGAAAAAATTAAATAAATACAACTCATCCACCGCTTTTAAAAGATTTGTGAAATCACTCCGGAGAAATTTCAAAATGTATAAGAAAGTGTCGAAAAAAACATTTTCATTGTATTGGCGCGGAGGCGGATGTAATTTTTCACATAACTATTAGTCAAAATTTTAAGATTTAAATTAAATAAAATTTCAAAGCTTTCAAGACATTTTACTCGATCCCCAGTCCTATTTGAACATTTTCAGGTATTTCTCACTCTAGTTTGGGTTCAACTGGTGAAGTCACAAATACCCTGAATAAATTAATCAAAATATCGGTTTTGTTCAAAAAGTTTAACGGTTTTGAATGAAGTAATTATTATCTAGATCCATTGACCGACTGTTATTCAGTGTTTTGAACAGATTGGATTGGAATGTGCATTGAGAACTGCGTATGTTATTATGTCCCTATAATAGTAGTCCGGTTACCTAGTAGTATTTTACGATATATCTGACTGGCTGAATTATTTATACCTACGGTTAGAATGATGTATTGTGAGACGCTGTTAAAAATAGATTAGCTATACGCGCTATTCATTAGAGAATATTTTTACAAACCCTTAGAACGTAACGCATTACAGTAAAAGTAATATTTTTTCTATTGTTATTTCAAAACGGTAATGTCTCGGAGACAATGGTCCGCATGAAAATGGTGTTGTCGTCGTCCTTTTCGAGTTGGAACGTTACCAAATGTCTATCAAACATGTCTAGCCTGGTCATTGGGATTTTATGCCTACACAGGATCGGTCGGTAGTCGTTCTATTTTGGATCAACTTTCGGAGTGATGACTGCTATCGTTCTGTGATGCGAAAAATATTTCGTTGTTCACGAGACACCGCGCGCCGAATTGGTTTTTTCTTCGGTGGTCATATGCTTGAGATGATTCTGGACTGACTTTCACATCACATTCAATTTTCATCTTGCCTAAAAGTTATTGCAAAATATTGAGCATAACATAACTAACGATCAAGAAAATTTATTTATTTTTTCATATTTCATTATGAAATATTTAGTTTCATGAAACGTCTATCTGTCGTTTAGTGTATGACATTTTTTGCATAGAATTTTGAGAAAATATTTCAGTTCTTAAAACTAGACACATTTTCCTACAAAAAATATTTTCGTTCTGTATAAAAACATCATTTACACATGAAAATTGCTGGTAGATTCATAGTAAATAATATTTAATAGTGGCCAAGTGGATTTGAGTGCTCACAAGTAGTTTTTCAGGTACATTCAAATAACAATTTTATTAATAAAATTGACAACCTCAGTTAAAAAAAATCAAAAATAATTATAGAATGATATATTCATAATTTTCCAATTAACGTTCCAATATAGGTTTTTGTAAGATCCGCAAATAACATTTGTGATGTTTTCAATATAATGTTAATGATCTATTTTTAAAACTTTATGTTACCATACAGGGTCTTTCACGACTAGCGTTCGTTAGGAATATATGGAGAACGATTCAAAATAAAAACTTGAAATTTTGTGGTAGTGGGTTTTACAAAATGGCCTTCTCAACTAAAATATTTTCAACTTCCGGTCTCTTTCCGTTACACCGGAAGTTGAGGGCAACTTCCTTGTTTCAAATGGAACACCCTGTATTTTATTGCATTTTTGAATTTCCTTGCACATTTTAGGCCCACTTTGTATAACAATGCCTATACCCAAATTTGTTAATTTTCGAGATATTAATTATCATTTTAGCACCCCTTGACTATTTTCACAGAATATGAAAAATTTATTTACAATATTCTCACAGGAAGTTTGTCTTTCAACGTAACGTTTGACACATAATTCTCTAATACATTTTGGTAAAAATTAGTAATAATACCAATGGATTTCATTTTAGATCAAAACGTCAGCACCGTAATTTGATAAAACGTACGCACTTTTGTTTAGATAAGTCAATCATAACTTTGTCAGTTCCTACATTTCAAATCGACCTGGAACTCTGATTTGAATTTCCATTAAAATTGAAAAAACACAGGCCGGCCTTGGCTAGTTGCCGATTTGTTGAAAAAATAAATATACGTATTGATGTTTTCATGGTATACTGCCGGTATCTGACTAAAACTACATGTTCTCAAATTTCACTGTAAAGTAATTCATATAGAGTAAACCAAAACTGTCAGATTATACATTATGAATGTTCAAATCGTATGTGAATTGATTCTGAACACGAATATGTGATTTTTTTGTTCATATAAGTAATAAGCCTAATACCACCATTTTCCAAAACCGGGTAACCAACTAATCGTTTTGTATTGATCGTTATTGTTGATCAGGAAACACTAGTTTGAAGTAACTTTTCTATTATTATTGATAACTCGTAATGGCTGAAATCGATTATATGATTATTGATGATTAATACGATGGGATTATTTTTTCTGTTTAACATTTCCGAGGCAACCCTATTTTTTTTGTTAATACTGAATATTCCAATATACTCATCTGCCCATGCAAGTAGGCTGCTGTCTGCAGACGCTTTTGTACCTGGAATCGCAATTTTATCGTCTTCAAAAATCAATCTTGTTCCAGATGGTTCAAGCACTTCACCGATGCCACGGAAGCATATAACAAGCGGCAAGGAAAGTCTCTGGATCGCAAAGAGGAAGCAGCTACCGATTCGGAGTCCGAGAGCGTACAGGATCTTCCTCCTTCCGAAGAAGTTTCCGAACGAGCCGAAGCGGTTGGAGGAGACGAGAACGAGAGTGCGTCTGCACCGACAGAAGACGGCGTCGATCGAACGTCCACCGATGATAATAAGGAACCCAACGAGGAAGATAATACCGGAGAGGGTGAGAGAGATTCCGCCGAAACATCAGGTTTGTGATTGATTTTGTTGATGGGTTTTTGGTGTTGTAAGAGGTGCAGGTGTGAATGGTTCGTCGCTTTATAGCCTTTTCAGCTGTTCAGCAAATTTTTTCACAAATATTTAAAGGTTATATTTCGAGTACACAAGTTCTGGAATCAATGAAGGATTTTCCCCAGAAGTTCTCATAATGGCTCCGATTTTGGTGATTTTTTCAAATTTTTGTTTTATTATTGGTGGGTGATCGGTCCCAGAAAAGAAAATACAAAAATTTTGGAAAAATGATTTATTTTGCAACATAATCTTGTTGCAGCTTTATACCCCTTCCTCAGCAACGTTCTTGCTCCTCACTGCCGACATCACTTCTTTATCGTTGGAAAATTTTCGACCACTGAGCCATTTTTTTCAAGTTTGGGAACAGAAAATATCCCAAGGGGGCTAAATCTAGCGAGTAGGGTGCATGAGGTAGCAATCTGTTTGTTTGTTAATGCTCGCAACAGCTGCAAACTTAGGATAAATAAAAGCAAAGAAATTCACAATCAGAGAATTAGGGATAAACTGCTTGCCAATCCCAACGGGTCTAGATCCTTCTTGTCGGTAGCTAAAGCTGTTGATCAAAACTTCACAAAATCCACAATTCCACCACTAACACATGCGGATGCTTCAATTGCAACAACAGCTATAAAAAAAGCAAATCTACTAGCTGAAAAATTTGCGTTCCACTTCACAGTCGATTTTCTGGGAAAGACACCACCCACTATTAACATACTAGAATCCACAATCTTAGAAATAACTTTTCGACAACGCAACGTCTGGTCAGGCGAATTCTGAAACAGCTGAATATCAACAAGGCGTCTGTTCCTTGCGGTATACCTATAGGTATACCGCAAGGAAATGTAGCGGGCCCACTGTTGTTCGTTATATTTATGAATGATATATGTAAATTTGAATTAGCAGAGAATCAACCTATAACTATATATGCTGGGGAGAGGAAGAAACATATCCGGAGATGATGGTAAACTGTTGTAACATTTTTCAGAAAACAAAAAATTGGTATTGAACGAGTCGAGAACTAAACTAATACTATTTGCAAACTATCTAACAGCAGAAGAAAAACCAAATGATGTAACTATCATTTTCCAATAATTCTTTTCAGTTAACGCATGACATCAAGTTTTTGGGTGTTTACATTGATGACTGGCTGAACTACTGGTCAAAACATATAGAGGAAATCTCTTCGAAGCTTGGCAGTGTCCCATGGACTGAGAATAATCAGTAAACATTTAGAAAAGCAAGCAGCTTCATCTCTTTATTTTGCAAATTTTGAATCTGTCATGAGATACGGAATAATTTTTTAGGGATCCAATAAGAATACAAATAGAATATTTATTATCCAAAAAACAGTAATGTCAATTACTAACATTATAAGGACCCTTGTCGAACAGTTTTTGAGAATAATAACATCATGACTATATGCTCTGTAAATTTTTGAATGTTTGATGTATTTGTTTGAAAATAGAGAACTTTTTAATTTAAATGCTAAAGAACACGAATATAACACTAGAAGGCATGACCTCATTTATCCATATCACCATACATTGAGACTTACTGAAAAATCTCCCTATTATATGGCAATGAAATTTCACAAGTTACCAGTACTTGTTAGACATTCTGCTAGTAGCAATCAATTAAAAAAAAAACATCAAAAAGATACTTGTAGATCTAGAACCCAACACCAGTTTTAAAATATCATCGTATGTGACGTCCTTTTATTACATGTTGTAATTATTTTTTATACAAATAATTGTGGCATTTTCTAAAATAACCATTATTATTATTACTATCATTATAGGATTTCAGAAGTTGTGTCTCTACGTCAAGCTGAGCTACTGCAAAGGCTGAAATCGCCATAAAAAGTCGATACAGACAGTCAAATAACTTAAAATGAAATTTTGAATATTTGTTAACGAGTCTTTATATAAATAAACATCTTGTCTTTGAAAAGGAAAATTTTTGGGAGAGATTGATTTTCACACAACATCTTAACTCTCTACTTCCCAATAATGTCACCAACTCTGGTTTTCACCTTAAGTGGATATTTTCGTTTGCAAAAATTATTTATTGAAAGAGCGAATTGCGCCAAGTCTCTTACCACCCTACATATATGGAAGAGAAAATTCATTTCTTTTCAGCAGCTGAGTCAAGTCACTCTGTAGACCCATCAACAACCTAATCGATTCTGTTCCAATAATAGATAAAGCGTTGTAAACTATAGATACCATGCCATTGTAGTCATAAAATAACTTTGGTGTAATTCAAGGTAGATTGTTATAAAACTCACGAATGTTCATTAATGAGCTGATAATCGAGCATCATCCGTCGAAAAAATATTTCACAATCTTAAAAATAACTGTGAACAATTTGTGTCTGCTCGGTTCATTCGGGGGAATAACAAACAGTCGGACGATTTTATTTTTGTGTAGGTTTCCAGAAGTATTATTGTATTCGACATACATATTTTGAAATGATTCTCAGTTGGAATCGAACAGCCGAATAGTGGAAAAATATATGTACGCGTACACTCTGTTTTGTAAATATTGGTGGTAAGTTGTATTTGTAAACTGTTTTATCTAGTGTTGTACGTTTCATAGGAAGAGGACTTGATTCGTGTTGTAAATAAATATGTTTTTTCGCCATTTTTCGGTGCTATCGCTTCATATTTCTTTCCTTTGATACTTGAGCATTCCAACGAAAAATTGTTTCAAGGTAATTCATAGTGTTAGGATTCTGAGAAAGTAACAAAATGCATCCTATTGCTATATCAATACTAGTGATTTAATAAAATCTGACTCCTGAGGATTCCAGAGTAGTAAGTTAACGTCTAACATAAAATAGTGTCCTTTCAAACTTTATTATATATATATTTATATTTTCATATATATATTTTCATTTTCTAATTTTTTTGTAATGTCATTTGAAATTAATGAAAATTGGAAAGAGATACAGGTCAAAAATAGAATTTGAAAAGTAAAAGAAGACAAACATTGTAGCCTTACACAGGCAGAACTTTTCTTGAAAAAATCCTCAAAGTTGACGCTATCGTTGGAGTAAAAGAAGAAGTGAAGTCGGATTAACATCCATTTCTTTTTATAACTTTTCTCCCCACCATTTCTCACGGATATTAGGTTATTTCAAAAGTTTTGTCCGTTTTTATGAGGTTTTTTTTGGAGTTTCCAGCTGCGTTGTTCTTGGAACACCGTTCTGAACCAGAAAACTGTACACACCTCAGCAACTTTTGATGGTATATAAAGCTCAGATCAGACCTTCTTTGAAGTATTTTTCCCATGTATGGAGCTCAGCCCCTGAGCATAACCTGAAGCGGCTGGATTCCATTCAGGAAAGATCCATCCGCCTGATTGGAGACGCGAACATCACTTGTTCCACATTGTCTCTCTCTTTTTATTGTACATCAACGACTTATTGGAAAAAACGAAGAACCCGATATATTGCTTTGCTGCATGACGACAGCACACTTGTCTCGTCATTCCATTTGGATACCAGGAAATTGGTTGCGGATGCACATCTTCACCGGCAGCAGAAGGTTGCATATCTTGATGAGGATCAAGAAGTAATTTCGAATTGGTGTGAAAGTAACCAGGTTCGGTCCAATGTCAAGAAAATCCAGGCATCGGTTTTCTCCAAAAAGATGTCAGGACAGACTCCGCTTTCCGCTTCGATAAGTTTGTTAGGTGTTAAAATGACACTAATATGTCTTGGCACAATAATGTTGCTGGAATTGCAAGGGCTGCTTCACGAAAGCTTGAAACACTATGGCGAACCAGAAAACTGTCCACCGTTCAGCAACTTTTGATGCTTCATAAAGCTCAGATCAGACCTTCTTTGGGGTATTGTTCTCATGTATCGAGCTCCGCTCCTAAACATACCCTGAACCTGCAGGATTCCGTCCAGAGCCATCCGCCTGATTGGAGACGCAAACATAACTCGCAACCTTGATAGTCTGGAACATCGAAGAAAAGTTGGAGATTTGTCTCTCTTTTATAGATACTTTCATGGGAGGCGTTGATGGTGAAAGTATTTGATAGATATCCATCGACGGCCACTTGCAGGGAACGTTCTT
>WOGR01000155.1:0-30968 GCA_015342045.1 Leptinotarsa lineolata | reverse complement strand
GGCGAGGTTGATAAAATGAAGTTTCAATAATGGCAAGATAACTTCATTTATATTAAAAAAAGTATTACTTAATTTTTTATACATAATTTCACTGTAGTTGTTGAACAAATTAAATTTGAATGTAATCAAAATTTCTTTTACGGCAATTGGATATTTGTTGATGCGTCGCAATAGTGCTCCAGAAACTAGTTCATATAGTTCAAACGGAGAGTGAAATGCAACTTTACAAAATTATAATCATGAAAACCGAAAACTTGGGCCACGTATTATTGATTATCAGAGTGTATTTCATCGTTATTCAAATGAAGAATTCAAAAGTCATTTCAGGTATATGATTTTCTATCACATATTGTACTCTAAATTTTGAAAATGTCATGTCTGATTGTACATTTTAATTATATTCTGAATTTATGTTACTCTAAAATTTTCTTTATTATGTGTAAGTAATTATTCCATTGATTACTTATAAGATTGAATAACGGAATAAGTTAAGTAGTCGATATGAATAACAAATGACAGATAACATTTATGCCATATTTTAAAAAAATGCGCCAAAATATTCTCAACATCCACTTCGACCCACCTCCTGAGATGGGTCGTTGTGATTTGTGAGCTTGACGTGAGCGAAAGTAATGACGTCATGAGTGACGTTATCGCCACGACCACAACTACCGCGGTTGTTATGTGGAACGGTTGAAGGAGCATTTTGATCGTTGTGAGCGCTTAGTGGAACGCACGGATAGAGTAGGTGGTTTGTGATTCTTGTTTGGCGTTTGGTATCATCAGTGGTTGTCCAATTAACGTTTTTCATTGATAAAACTGATGTTGCATTCGTGTGGCACTAACAGTATACGACGCTAAACGAGTTTTAGCTAATTTCAATATAGGGTATAGTACTAATAGAACAGCAGATGTCACTCAATAACACTACTATAATGAAAAATATTAAGATCAATCTACCTGCTACTGGAATACCAAATATTATTATTGTGTTTCAATACTTCAAAATGACAATTTGATGAAAATTATTATTGATTTGATTTAAATGGTTATTCTTCTTCCAGAAAAGTGATTTACCTTCATGATTCACCTCCGGAAAAATAATGTTCTTAAATGTATCAATTAGCTGTAAAGCTCCTGTTTGTCTCCTTTTACTGAATTTCGTCGATACTAGTTTTGACTAGTTGTTGCCCGCGGCTTCGAACGCGTAGTATTTGGTTTGTCACATTGAGTACTAATATTATAAAGGCGTAAAGTCTGTGAGGATGGATGAATGTAATGTATGTATTTACGTTTTTTACTTTTTCACGCGTAAACAGCTCGACGGATTCAAATGTAAGTTGGTGTATAGATAGGTCATGGCTTGGAATGACACATAGGGTAGGTTCCCACGGTAACGCGGGTTGAACACCGAGGAACAGTTAGTATTGTATAAGTGGGTACCTATTAAATTAAAGTACAGCCGAAGCTACTGAACCTACAATTTTGAAATATGCAAGTAGGTTTTTTGTATAGCGTTAATATGCATAAAGAAAGGGAATCAGGAATTTTCACCACCAAAGGGGAAAATAGAGGTTCAACGATTGTATTGAATTTCGTCCATTTTGAAGTTGGAAACCTGAAATTTTGGGTTATTAAAAAATCTTGTAACTATTTGTTTCAAATGGTCTGTCACGAAGTTTAATGTGATAAACCAAATTCCACACGGGCGAAGCCGCGGGCAATTTATATTTTTACTTTGAAAATACAGTAACTAAAAAAATATGCCAACTGCACTAAGTAATGAATAGCTTCGAGAATCGAATTATGTTACCTTTGAACATTTTTAGAAAACTAACACAACCGTCAACGACGTCTGCCCTCACGAGTCCGCCCGCGTTCGGGCGCAGTAATGGCTTACTGCGTTGCTTCAAGTTATTCTTATCGTGATAACTTTCAAACGATTCGTCCAAATTATTTTGTGTAAACAAAAAAGTTTATCCATATTAAATACTTAAAACGACAATTGTATCAATTTTTATAAGAAGTTGACAGATATTCTGAAATGTGCATTGTAATAAAGTATCCAATTCAATTGTATTATTGGCTCAGTATTTTGCATATAGTGGTTACTACTTAAAAGAGGTAGAAATATGCTACCGCGGACTTTTATTTAGAACTACTTATTTAAGATAAACAATTTTACGGTACAATATCTTCATGCAACTCCAACAGTATAGGCAGCGCATGCCAAGATAGCTCTCAAGGACCAATAATTTTTCCAACTTATTTAATACTCATCGTTATATTGTGACCAAAATTACACAAAAGCTTTGTAAATTGTAGCCTATATGTTATTCTGATGTATAAGCTGTATTTATAACGAATTTTTCTCAATAAAACCTTTAACTTGAACCATGACAAACTTAATGGTAAACACCGCATATCGATATCTATCACTGTTTTTCCTGTCAAAAATTTCTTGTTTCTATGAAATCATTTCCAAAGCACTTTTATACTTAGAATTCAATGAGGAAAAAATTCATTTATTCGAATGAGATATTAATAATTATTGATAGAAAACTATTTTTTATGAGACACCCTGTATATTCCTATATTTCAATGGAGCTCAAAATTATCTTCCCAAAAATGAAGCACACCTGATATTTTGATAGGGTCATCTTTGAAATACAGAGCTTTTAGGTTTTTCCATGTAGACTTTTGAAACGCACACTGATCAAGTAAGCTTTGGAAGCTTTTCACAGCAGTAATTAACACCGCATAGTTTCAATAAAACTGATAACAATCTATACCATATTTACTACTAATAAATGAAACTTCAATACATAGGCGACACCTTTTCTAAACGTTTTTTTACCGAATTAATTAGTTTAATAGGAGTGAGAGAAACAAAACTTGCTGCATATATATTGGTGATGGAGTAAATGGTAAAGATAGGCTTTATATTCGATATATCAAATATTCACATTCCTGCCCAAAGATTCATTATATAAATTGATGGATGTAGCCGTTACTACGTGGTAAGAGATCAAGAAAAATGAGAAACGGAAATTTTCTATGTTTTTTACCACTTTTATTCGTAACTAAAGTTACTACAGTTTCGTCCTTTAAGGACATTTTCAAGAGTACAGGACGAAACTGCAGTAACTTTAGTTACGAATAAAAGTGGTAAAAAACATAGAAAATTGCCATTTCTCATTTTTCATGATTCATTATATTTATGGAAATATACGAGAATGAAACAATAGTCATTAATGATAATCATGAACCATTTATGGTAAAAAAAGCAATTATTTTAGGTGATAATTAATTTTTATTATGTCAGCCATGAATCAAATTCAATAAAAATATTCTTTGAATGAACGTATATTCATGGAGTTCATAGAAAGTTATTTATAGAAACGTGATACGTGATACTCAAACCTACTAGATTGGCAGTATTATATGCAACTTGTTTGATGCGATTTTGAAGTTCTCTACTTAGTAGGTTATATTTTCTAAGAATCTTGATATTTTTAATAAAATAAAAGCATGTATTTAGTTGGTATGAAAAAAAAAATTTCAGTGAAAACATATCCCAATGCAAAACTAATCCGACTGCTAAAATACTCCTACTTATAACCATCTGAAGACTTCTGAAAAACTATGAAGACTTCTGATGAATTCTGAGGACTTCTGAAGAACTCTGGAGCTTTCTGAAGAACTCAAAAGCCTCTTCTCTCACATGATGTCGCGACCACAAACCACTTATAGAGTAGGTGGTTTGTGGTCGCGACCATTATCAAATATATTTTTGCTAACGTACCACATCTGATCGTTATCTCGAATGATGAGAATGACTTTAGGACTCAAATTTAGGAATAATTGTGAATTTGGCTAGAAAATAATTTTTGTTACATTCACCTAAAATGTGAATTATATTTATTATTTTTTCGTCAGATTTTATTCATATTGCGGAAGTTAAAAAATGAAATGAAGAGTATTATCACATTTCGAGGCTCTTTATTGCACAATGAAAGAAAAATTACTGCGTGAATCAATGAAGTGACGTAGGTCAAGGTTAAACTCGTTACCACCAATAAAACAATTGGAAAAATGAAACAAAAGAAACTCAAACAAAACTTTGTGAATGCTTTTAAAAATCACATGATAAAATATAAAATCTTTTTCAAAAGTATACATGCTATTATATTACCCATGTACATATTTTCGAAGGACTTGATGTAGTAAAAAGTAAAGGATAAAGTTAGTAATTATACTCATAGTAAAAAAACCCATTTAATTATATAGCCACATGTGTCAAATGACTTGTTGATGACTGTTAACATTGAGTGAGAATAAAGACTTCGAATATTACTCCATTCGGTTGAATATAATAGCAAAATATGTATATCTTGGATATAATAAAAGTCATCTCAGATTGAAACTTGTCTCTCAATAGGTAGTAATACTTGGCGAATTAAATGGTAAACACACAAGAAGATATACCTACCTCATTCTGTAAATGGGGTAGGTATATCGCTTGTCCGCCAGCACTCCTTTGTCGCCGAGTCGACTGATGTGACGTCAAGCTTAACCACGCCCCGTTTCGATGAACGCCACATTCAACTATTGATTTGAGGGAGAAGATAAAGAGTGAAAATTCGGAATTTTTGCAGATGTACTGTTTGAAACATAAACTTTCAAATAATGCAATAAAAAAATTTGTTGAATGAGCCCGGAAAGTGGTACCGGAAAATACCAAACAGAATATAACTTTGTATTTACAAATGCTTCAAATTCGAATAACAAAATAGGAATAGGGTTACACATGCCTCAAATATATTTTGTATATTTAGCTTGGTTACACGATCAAATAAATATTTACGATGTAGATATGATAGCAATCTATAGAGGGATAAAAAGATATATCCATGGTTATTGATAAAAACTTTATATTTACTGATTGTAAAAGTACTCTGGATAGAATTCAGACAACAGATAATGAGGTAAATAGTAATATATTACTCTAAATATAAAAGAGTAATTAAATAGGGCAGTAAATAACAACATTATTTTCAAATTTGCTTTGGATACCTAAGTATAATAATATTGTAGACGACGAACAAGCGGAAACGTTGGCAAAAATCAGAACTTCTCTAATTGTCCCACTGGATGGGATATTCCTCACCTGAAACAAAAAATACTGAATCAGTTTTATGTACAATGGAGACGAAACATACACGTTGAAGGTAAAGCATATCTCGGAATATCCAATGACACCATGGTACTGGAATGTTCCTTCAATGGATAGAAAGCATATACGAATGAAAACAGGTCACTGTATGATTAACGCACATTTTTTTCACATTGGGGTGAGCGATACACAAAATTGTGAATGCGGCAAACCAGAAACCCCAAACCATATTTTTCTTGAATGTCCGATTACTACTTCTCCTGAAAATAGTATCTATAATCAATTCATACAGGAAGGAATACCAGCTCCTCTGAACATATCTACAGTCCTAGGAAGATTAAATGTTGGCATAATGAAGATTATATGCAAATTCATGGAGTATATATAAGCAGTTTGAATCATATTAGCAAGGTTTTTCCTTTCAATCCTAGTATCATATAACCCTTGTTATCCCTCATATAACCCTCGTTAATCCATTGCTCACACAAGTTTTGACTTCTGACGGTTGACGTTCGTCAGCTGGTTAACGGAACGAACAATTTTAGAACAAAAAAAACAATTGTACGTATCCTTTGTCCAGTGAATACCTACTAGAAAGTGAAGATAGAACGCAGATACTCAAGCTGATACTCCAATTCGCAACAAAGATTCAATTCACGTGTCTATCGAGTTGTCTATCAACAACATAAAGACGTAGTTTGCATTGCGCATTGTCCCCGAATGAAGCGACTGGTCTACTGCCCTGTATGTGAAGCAAATACGAAAAAAAAGAGAAGAAGAAGAAGAAGAACTAGAAGACTGTATCACAGCTCACTGTATACAAAAATATAACCAAAATACATGAGACAAAAATGGTTCGGAAATTGAAATACCACGAGCAGAAACTGCTCAAGAAAGTTGATTTCATATCATGGAAAGTAGACAATAATCTACATGAAGTTAAAGTACTTAAGAAATATCACATACAAAAACGAGAAGATTATACAAAGTAAGTTTATAGGAAAATATAGGAGATTGTATTCAAATGTTTTTCTTTCAGGTATAATAAATTAGCAAGGAATATACGTGAACTTGCAAGGAAAATTAAAGAAATCGACCCAAAGCATCAATTCAGAACAGAAGGCAGTGCTCAATTGTTAGAAAAACTGTAAGTACTGTGTACCAACAGATGAAATGGTCATTTTTTAAAAAGTTTCTTTCATTTCTTTCAAAATAGTTATCACATCCCAGCAAACTTGAATTTGTTGAATTCAAGGTGGATTCTTGCATCAGTCATAAGTGTTACGTATTTATTTATATATGATATATTATTATGATTTTGCATAAATGTTGCCACTAAAAATCAATTATCCAAGGGATTACGATCTATAGCTGGTATCCTATTCAGCTTAAAGAGACTTAAATGAAAATTCACACTATTTTCAGATATCTCATGGGATTGATCCCTACAAGATGGGATCTCAGTTTAGCGGAAAAAGTAACAGCATCTTGTTTTTGTCGTAGGCGTTTACCAGTTGTAATGGTTAGAAGTAAGTAAATGTAAATGCTCAGAAAATATTTATTATTTAATCAATTTTCATTCTAGATAAAATGTCAGAAACAATAAAATCAGCTACAAAATTAATAGAGCAAGGACATGTAAGAGTGGGCCCAGAATTGATAAAAGATCCAGCTTTTCTTGTTAATAGGACATTGGAAGATTTTGTTACTTGGGTGGACAATTCCAAGATCAAACAGCATGTACTTGAGTACAATGGATTGGTAAGTTGCCTACTGATGGTGTAAGCTGCAATCCTGGTTTTTATGAATTGAGTAGTAAATCCTCTTGAAATTCTATCATTTCAAATTCATTCATGAAAATTGTAGTCTAGTTACTCCACTAAGAGCGTAGACATTTTCTCATGTGACACAGTGTAAAGATAGTATTGTTTGTAATGATAAAAACCTGTTATTTTAAAATTTGTGAGAATAAGAAGATAATTATATTCATGGGGTGAGAATTCATTTTTCATATAAAACTGACAAATATTTTACAACAAACATTTGCATTCAGTAATATATGAGGAGCCGCCTCTCTTGTTCTGATCGAACAGAGTTGCAATCCCAACATCAAAAGTTTGTTAACATTTGTGAATGAATGGAACCATAATATTTGAATTGAAAATGACATCAAAGAATTGAATGAACAATTTATTTAAAAAAAAATGCAGAGATGTATTGTGGATATTTTCCAGTATGTTCATAGAAAACAGACAGCTGGATTGGTATCACATTAGTTTTGGATAAAACTTTCTTTTCAACCAGTTGCCTTGCAGTTGAAACTACAAACGAATATTGTTTGGTGGACGATGTAGAAGAATGGCTATACAACAGAGCCTTTTGGAGCATCGTTTATCTTTGATATCTGTAGTGAGTCTATCTCGCTCCCATAGATGATGTTGTAATATGAGCTGCATCTTTTCATACTGGGGCTTGTCCTTTAAGATCAGTGAGGTCCAACAATTCATTCGCGGTTTAGCTTAGTAATACTACAACAGGTCAAAACAGCACTGGCCGATGTTGGATCACAAACGTTTTGTTTTTGGACTCTGGCTTGAATTCATTGAGATATTTCACATGCAAACTGATAAATTTTCACTAGTTTTGAAACAATATGCTGGGTTCAAACTTGAATTAAAATTATTAATTTCTTCAACCCCTTATTGTGGTTTATATATCTTGATATATTACCTCAATTAAAATTTTCACTTTATTTCTTACATTGAAATGAATAAATAAATAATTGAAAGTTCAATTTTTTTTTTCAGAGGGATGACTTTCTGCTATGAGTGAAGGAACTTTTCAACTTGGTTGAGGGCAGATCAATGAGAAAAAGTATACATCTGTGATGCTGAAAACACACAACTACATTTTTTGGTGTAACATAGAAGTTATGTCTGTTGATTAACATGTCACAAATGATGTTATGTTTTATTATAGTATTTTCCACATATGCTTGAAAGTCCTTTCATTAATAACTATATTCTTGCTAGAATAAGAGAAAAATTAATGGTTCAAAATAGAAGAGAACATAAGATTCAATTGAACATATATTTTTCAACATATTTCCAACATGAAAGTGACATTTGAGAACGCATATAAAAAATTATACAGATCCTTTGTTGTACTTCATATAGAAACAAAATACTGTGATTTGATCCTATTTAAATCACCTTTTCTTTCAACAGAACAAAATTACTGTCTCTCAACACGTGTTTCGCTAACCAAGCATGCATAATCAGTACATGATTAAAGTTTTAGTCGCCTTCTGATGATGCTAACGCGAGGGAAAAGTATTTTCAATATATTCATTTCATTCCGGGGGTTAAAAATTCCACTCATCAGTAGTGGAACCACAATGAATCAAATCGGAAGTACCCCCCCCCCTACATCTCAAACCCCTTGCCCATATATTTATTGGATTTCCCGATAAGTATTTTATTTCTGTATCATTTTGAAATAATTTGAAATGTGACACGAATGATTCTCTTTAGAATCATGATTTCAGTGATTTTGATAATTGTGAAATTTTTCGTTGATATTTTCATTGCCAGGTTTGATACCTCGACTAAAGAGGGACTTGAAAACGACACAAACCATTTTTATCAGTTCTGTAGTATTGAACTCACATCAAGAAGCTATTGTATAGTGAAATAATAGTAGTACTAGTATTTATTGGGCATATTTACATGCACAGTACAATTGTTGGGATTTCGTAAACTATATGTAATCTTCACTTGAAATTAGCTGGATAGATCAATTGTATACTGGTAATGCTCTCTTTTGTAGTATGCTATTGCAGGTTTTGTCTTCGTTTCCTATCTACTATTTTATTTTTTAATTTTTTGTATAAATCTCAAATATTGTTTTAAAAGATAATGTGTCAAGCAGAGTAGACGCATATGCGAGAGCTCCAATTCAAAATTTCAATATCAGATTGTGAAAATCAGACTTCAAAAAAGTGCAAGTTTTGTTATTAGTTTCATTCCCGATCAGTGACAAAAAGTTCTACCCACTGAAAAAACTATTCATCATGTTAACAGGTAAGCATGGTGAATAAATTAAAGCAGCTGTAAACACTACAATGAAAAAACTATAGAAAGATGAGATATTCCTAAAAAGCATTACTGATAAAGTGGAAAATTGATTTTTCGAATGTAAACAAAAAAATTGCTTGAAAAGGAATAGAGATTACTGAAGATAGAAAATTACATGGAAAACCAAATTGAACAATACGAATCCTAATAACGAAAAGGGAATCATCATTCACCAACTTACAGGGTGAATACAATAAACTTGCCAGAAAAGTTGATCAACATGAACAACAATCAAGAAAGAACTTTCATGTCTTCAACATAGAAGAAGCTCATGAAAACACTAAGCAAAAAGTGAGTGATGCAAATAATCAAACAAAGAGAATAAATCTAAATGATGAGGAAATTCAAACGTGTTATAGAGTTGGAAAAATAAGTGACGGAAAAAACAGAAGTGTATTCCTGAAACTGACAAATTACAAAATAAAACAACACATCTGCTCTAATTTAAAAATGTTGAAAGGAACTGGAGCTGTTATGAAGAAATCTTAAATCATCAAGAATGGCCCTTATGGACGAAGCAATCAAAAAAACAGACTTCAGTAGTGTATGGTCAGAAAATGGTGAAATAATAATCAAATTAGATAATAAAATCAAATCATTGAAATGTAGAAAAGACTTGGAAATGACATGACGAGTTTCAATTATTATTACTATTATTCATACGTTAAAATTAGGGATATGTAATTTTTGCACATAAAAAAATAAAATTTCGCATTGAAAAAAACAAATAAAAAATTTCGCTTTCATTCCCAAAAATTAACATTATTAAAAACTCATACAATATTCTTCATTATATGTTTTATCTAGCATAACTAGCATAAGTAAGCACTTAATTGAAGGTTAGCATTTTAGTGGTCTCATTATTTTTCTCCTTCAGCCTCTGCCTCCAATCATTTACAACAATGTAGGTACTAAAATATCTTTCTGCATCTACACTATTCACTGGAGTAAAGAAGCTTTGAATAGCTGAATCTCGTTTCATTTTGGCATGCTTTTGCAATTCAAAACCAGCGACAAGCGTAGTTTGCCGTTTAATCCCGGAGGACCCTAGTTCAAGCTTAGTTTTTTCTTTATGTGACTAGAAGACTTCGTGTATCTTTTTTCTGTCCTTCTTGATGTACATTGCAATATTTGCACATAACGATGTTAGTATCGCTTAAATACAATCCATCTTGTTGAAACTCTTTTACTCTGTCACTTAATTCCTTTTTATTGCGTCCCATTTTAACGTAGATACTTGTACACTTAAAATTAACACTTTATAAACTAACATTTTGAAATCTGAACACAGGGTTATATAAGGTAACAGCTGGAAAACGAGGTAGTTATTGAATACGGGTGCTAACTACGAAATTCAACACTAAACTATTTTCTTCAATAATGCGAATAATCGAAATTTCGCGGTTAACTACTGAAACAATAAATCGTATTTATCGGCAAATTTCGCAGCTACTCGCGCCTATTTCGTAAATACGAAAATTACGTTTCGCTAATTGTAATATAAATATTTCTTTACTTTTTCTTCTTGTAACTAATCTATTTGGATTAAAAAAATTATTTTATAACTCTCTTGTAATGAACATTTCTAGGTATAGGAGTCGATTGAACAATTACGTTTAATTTGATTTATGTACATGTTGAACTCATTGAATACATTAAAATAAGGAGAGGTGCACATTGAGGTCTTAGAATGTATAGGAGATACAATCCTCAGAAATTCAAATGAAAAAAAAATCAACAAAACATTTTAATAAAAGGAGTGTACATTGAACCAGTGAAAGAAAAAATTGATATTATAATTTTCTCTGAAACATGGCACATTGATCAGGTGAGTGACTTTGAAATATCAGATTTTCAAATTCATTACAAGAATTCAAAATTCAATCAAAATGATAGTGTATTGGTCTATTCAAAAAGTTGTCTGGCAGCTGAGATTACTGTTATTCCTTCAACTGAGATTAACTTACTCAAAGTCTCTATAAATAGTGATGAATATAATATAAACATTACAGCTTCATATCGACCTTCATCAACAAATATAATCAGCTATATAAATGATATAATTAATTATTTGGGGAATCTGAAAAAAAAATGATATAGACGTTTTTATGGGTGATATAAATAACAATTTACAAAATGAAAAAATTAGGAAACAACTAATATCAACGCATATGTTATTGAAAAGAATATATCTGATCACTAATTGAGACATTCTTATCTGTTCCATACAATAAAAAACAAAAAGAGGAACAAAACAAGGAAATACAAAATAACTTTTTGGACCATACCAAGCTAAGCCACCTCTTACGAGAGGGAAACTGGCAAAATATTTTTTCGAACCAAGATGTTCAACATTGCTACGACTTGTTCATAGAAAAAATTAATTAGAATATATCCTTTATTCTTGAAAAATTAAACCATGGATCCCAACAGGGCTCATTAATTCAATCAAATGTAGGGCCCGTCTAAAAAAATATTGAAAAATTCTTCAATCGAAAATGAAACAGAGTACTCACAATATCGAAATATGCTAAATAGATTACTGAAAGAAACAAAAAATCGATATTGAAGAACCAAAATATACGACGCAGGAAGGAACTACAAACAAATTTGGATAATTATAAACTGCGCTTCAAATAGTACCAAATCAAATAAACATTAACTGAAAAACATTCCAATCTATAATAGGGAAGGCATTGAAACTCTAAATAACCTAGATAAAGTAATCATATCGAAAGATTTCTTTACTAACATAGGCTAAGAAATGGCAGATAAAATAAATAAGGATGATCAACTAAAACCCATTGACAAAATGTTTCGTCTAAAATTTATCTGAGAGCTCCTATTGACCGAAAAACTAAATGATCAAATGGCAAAAAGGCTTAATGATCAGGAAGAGACAGATTTTTATTGAGAAATCTAACCATGAATCAAAATAAGACGGTCGATACAGTAATCTCTACCAACAAAGATAAAAACTGCGTGATAGCTGATAAGACTCCGCTATCGGCAGCACAAAAATGTAAACTAAACATAGCATCAAAAAAACCCACTTCTCCGATTCGGGAGACTAAACCTTCCAACATAAACGAACAGAACGCAGGTACCAGTGCTCGTCCGCAACCTACCACAAATGCACAAAGAGGAAATTCACGAATACTAAAAATGGGTTCAAATACAAAAATAAAATAAAATCCAGGCTGCCGCCACAGACTTCGAGTGGTTGTACATTGGCAGAGTATCAGGTCATTCCTGCAGGAATCTTTCCCCAATCAAACTTTGAAATGTTACAGATTGAACTCCAAAGATATTAATAGTACATTTAGTGGGTGTCACAAAGGAGTGCAAAGAGTTCATACTCAAGAGTGATCTTTAGCCGAACAATGTACTTATTAAAGAATTTGAATTTTTTCGTAACTGATATCAATAACTTTTGAGAATATTATATCCATGAGATCCCTCAACGTAAGACAGCCACCCTAAAAATTGTCCACTTAAACATACGCAGTCTGCAAAACAAAGTGGAAAAACTTGATTCTTATACCCTTGCTAACTATTTTTGTAGAGAAAGCATTATGGAGGGTGAGTAGCTATATTGGCCGTTCAATTGCAGAGCCTTACAATGATTTTAAAATAAATTCCTATTGATGAAACAGAGCTGCGTGATATACTGAAATCAAATGCCCAAAAACACTCGATGAAGTTCCATGCTCCCTCTTATAGGAAGTTGCAGACTAATCTTAACACCTCTTACAAATCTGATCAACTCATCTTTCGTTGGGGGTATTTTTCCTTCCTCGCTAAAAGATGCTGCTCTGGTGCCAATCCATAAAAAAGGTAAAAAAGCGTCAATAATTATAGAGGCATATCCCTATTATCACCTTTTTCTAAAGCCTACGAAAAAGTATTCAACAGACGTCTTATTGACTACAAGCACAGGCATGGAGTTCTCAATAAATATCAATTTGGTTTTCAACAAGTATTAGCTACCGAGCACGCAGTCCTTTCCTTGTATAATATTGACACTGGTAATACAACTTTGAGAACACATGCTTTAATCTTACTAGGGCCTTCGACACTGTTGATCATATTTTCTTCTAAGTAAGCTATACGAGCATGGTGTCTAAGGCCCCGCACATAGTTGGATCAAAACATATCTCCAACACAACGTGTTGAATTGTATGTAAATGCGATTGTGTATTATTATGATCCTCTTGTTGTTATCACCAGTATCCCCCAGGAAAGTGTTCTGGACCAACATTATTTTATTCGTCAATGATCTCTACTACAAACAAAAATAATTTCACAACCAATTTGCTGATGCGTGTGCATGCTGATGTACTCCCAGAAAAAGCCAAAAATGAAAAGCTACCGCTCTAGAACTGGCTTTCTTTTAAATAACTCTAAAACGAATAGCATTGTATTCACTCCAAAAAATATAGATTCTAACGTTCTATATCCACAACTTTTATTATATCCAATGTAGTTTTTAATATGCCTTTTAATCTGTATGCGTGAGCAATTCGCTTTTTCTTCTCTTTTCGTTATTTATTTTAATGTTAGTTTATCATAAGGACATGTAATGTATATTTTTATGATGTATCTGATGCATTTCTGATTATTTATATAAACCTGGAGAAATAAAGAAAAGGAAATAGAAATTCACTCAAAACTCAAAAAATAAAGCTACAGCTGGTCCTGACTGTGAAAACAATCAAATCAATACATTGCACATCATTTCACCACTGACATACATCGTCAATCTATCTTTTTCAAAAGGGGTGATACCAAAACAATGGAAGAAAAGTAATATAACACCTGTCTTTAAATCTAGAAATAGAAAAGATCCTAGTAACTATCGACCAATTTCAGTGACAAATAATTTAGCGAAGCTTTTAAAAAAATGTCTGAAATCTAGGATTATAAATTTTTTTGAGAATTATCAAATAATATCTAACAGACAATTTGGTTTTTGGAATAATTTAAGCACAGAACACGCCATAATTGATCTCACAAAAGCGATTGTTGACTGCTTAGATGAGTCAGATAAATGTTTATGTATATTTCTCGACATAGCAAAAGCCTTTGATACAGTATCACACGAAATATTAATAAACACTAAATTATGCAGGAATACGCGGTTCAGCATTGAACATTTCAGAAAACTATTGGAAACACAGATATCAGAATAAAAATTGATCATATTTACAACACACCACTTGAAATAACATGTGTACCGCAAGGAACAGTTCTAGGCCCATTTTTCCTCGTGTATATCAACTTGATATCAAAAATTAAAGATTTCCAAGGATATCTTGTTTCATACGCTGACGATATAGCAATTTTGTTTACTGATAATAACTGGGATAATCTACTCGATAAAGCTGAAAAAGGACTTATAAATGGCTAAATTATGAAAAATTGTCTCTGAATACGTCTGAAAGTAAATTTATAATATTTTCTACAAATGTCGACACACCACCAAACAGAAATAATATTATGCTTCAGAACAAAACATGCAATCAACTAAACTGCAACTGTCCATCTATTAAAAAACTTTAAAAAATAAATATCTTTGGGTAATTGTCGATCAACGAGCACGAGAATAAAATGAAACGAGCATGTGAAATATGTAAACAAGGCCAATCAATTAATTCGAAAATTTTACATACTCAGATACATTTCAGACAATCGAAACCTATACATCTTTATACATACATCTTTATACATACATCTTTAATTGAACCATATGTTCATAATTTGGGGAGGATCATATAGGTAATAATGCATTACAAAATTTGAAAACTACTCAGAACTGTATACTAAAAATTGGTTTAAAAAAACGACCGTTTCTTTATTGATAGGCTTCACGAAGACCTAGACATCTTTAACATTGACAAATTACATATGCACCAATGCTTGCCATATATGCATAAAAAAACAAAACCAACTATAAATCCCAACAAAACTATTCCAACCCGATTTATCACGAACCAATCGATTGATATACTGTTATTTAGAAATAGTCACTCCCAAAACAAGCTTTTTTATATAGGTCCGAAACTATATAACAAAATACCACTTCAAATAAAAAAGTATATAAACTCATTCCGTTAAATACCAAAAAAAAAGATCAATAAAAATAGAATATATCTATAAATAAAAATAAAACAAACAAAAATTGATGGATAAATAAAAATAAATAAAATAAAAAATCACTCTTCAATTTCACTCAAAATACCCATCTATCATTTATTCTCCAGTGTTTTTATAAAAAATATTAACAAACATTTATTTTTCAAATCCCCAGACACGATCAGTTTGCACCTCTCCAAACATTAAAAAATATAAAAAAATAACAAAAAAGTTTCTTTCCTCATGCAGAAATATGCACTACAAGCATTTATGCTTAGATAATTTCTGTACAGGATTATATAAATTGTAATAATGACAATTATGGAATGAATAAGTTAACTTTTTGAATGTCTATGTATATTTGTGTCCTTTTACCTGGGTTAAGTTGAAAAACAGCTCAAGCTGAACTTCGCCTTTCATCATTATTTTTGTTTTTGTATGTTATTACTCTTGTCGATGAATAAAGCCGATTATTATTATCATTATCTCACAATAAGTATTAAAGGAGCACATTAAAAACATTACTGTCGATTGAGAAGAAAGATCTGCCTAATTATTAACAAATTTAGAACTTGAAATTGGTTTTTTGGAGGCAACACCATCAATGGACATTATATTCGAATGTTTCTGAATATTAACGAATCGAAAAGGTATTAGAAACCATATAAAAGTAACAACAATTATGGATCTGATGTATCAAATGAAAAAGTTTGGTATTCGAGTTATATAAATAACTTCTCAGTTGTGAAAATTTTGTAGAATAAACTTGGGGTTTGACAGTGGGGATGGCATGTGGAAGAAATTATACTCAATTTACCTTAAATATATATTTGAAACAAAATAATTTATATTGACAAATAATATTATTTAATAAAAGAACCACTCTTTAAAATAAAGCAAATGTTCAAACTTGACAATCCTATGAAGTGAAGCAAGAATTTCAATATTCAATAACAAAATTTGTTTGGGGCAATGTTTTAGAATATAAAATCACTTTACAAACTACAGAATAATGTCTACAAAACAAAAAAAAAACAGTTGAGATGGCTGATATTGGTTAATATTATTTGTATGCATTGTAAGAATTGGATCAAAATAGATCCAACTATAAATTTTGAAAATTTCTGATAAGCCAAATAAAATTTTAATGGGAATATTGCAGGTTTGGTTATGAGCAAATTGAAAAACATCTGAAATACCCAGTAAAAGTTGTGTTTCCTGATTATTATGCATCTTGAAAATATATGCCGAGAAAAATGACAAATTTTATGCTTCAATTATTTGAAAATGTTTTTCAAAAATCACGTCTATCAAGAATATATATTTTGGATTTATATTTAAAAAAATGAAATTATGACTCAACAAGCCAAAAAACCCAACTACCCTTATTTTATTAAACTTATATCTTATCAAATAATCACAGTATCATGAAGCGGCAATCTGTAACATCTTTTCAATTTCAATAATTTTTTCTCTTGGTTTTCCAACTTTAGCTCCTTCTCTTAGCTCATACTTGTCTATTTTGTCCCAATCTTTCCACATTACTCTTTGAATATTTTTTTCTGTCAATATTTTTTCAATTGCATCATAACCCGCTTTACTGACTTTAACTAAATTTTCAGATTGCATATCTTCTAAAATTTTGTCTGCAACACTAAAGGCATTATTCATTGTAGTAAGTATCACTCCCTGAGGTCCAGTTCCTAGCCAACCTGAGACATAAAAGCCTTGGTAAACTTTGAAATTTGTGTGTCTTGCTACACCATTATCAAAATCAAAAGGTATCTCATCATCAGCTTGAATGGATTTGTAGCCAATGCTAGATATAGCAAGGTCACTTCTTAGAGTTTCTTGCAGACTTGTCAAAACTGCTTTCTGATTTAGGAAATTATCACCTTCTAGCTTATTGACCCCCAATAACACTCCTTCCACTTTCTTACTTCCCAAAATCTGCAAAGGTGACCTGTGAAATAATGGCCTAAACTCTTTAACTGTTTCACTTGGGATATTTTGCCCTAAAGATGTCAACATAAGCTCAGTTATACGTTTCCTAGGTCTCTCCAACTTTGGAATGTATTCAGCAATACCACAAAAATCTTGTTGTTGCCATATTGTGGAACAATTTTTCAATCTCAACATTTCCCTGAGTTCTTTTATAGTGAAAGCAGCTTGAAGAGGGCCCCTTCGACCAATCACATACACAGTCTTGATCCTTGAAGAAGATATGGCTTCTAAAGCATGTGCGGTGATGTCAGTTTTCTGAAATATAAAATGTATGCATGAAGAGTACTTCATTCCAATCATAAATCTTACATGATGTATTTATTTCAATAGAGAACACACTTCTACCACAATTTTTGTGGTCCCCAGATATCTCAAGCAGTGAGAGAAATTTGTCTGAATAAACTATTTTTTCCCAAAATATTCAAATTTAAGAATAGCCTACAGTTTGAGAACTTGGTTTGACTTTGAATTTGGATAACTTCCCCCAAATGCTAGCACCACTCATGGATTTCTAATGAACATTCTGAAAAACCTGACTATGACCATAATTAATTTTCAATGTTAATAAAATTAATCCCAATAATGATGAATTATCTATAATCATAGGAAAAGTTACTTTATATTTCTACCTTCTGTTCTGATCAACAATAATAATAAAAACACTCTTTGGACAGCATCAGATACTTCAATTTTGAAAACTGAAAAGCCCTCTCTGTTAAAATCTGGAAGTAAGGAAAGTAACGATTACAGTTTTATTGAGGATCTACTTGTTGAATGCCGAAACTAAGTCATATGTGTGTTCTCTATTAAACACCCCCACAATGAACAGATGCGGTTATTTTTCATAAAACTATTGAATAAACGAAACTTCAGTGAGTTATGTGGGCGCTGATGGGTAATGCATTATCGACCTACATGCTCTCCGTTTTAAATATAATGTAAGTTTTTAAATAGTTTACAAATCTTATCGACAGAATAAATAAGAGCAATTAACGAATGTTTCAAAAACTTCAAGATAAAACAAAGAGTATACATTTTAAAATTATACCACTACTGTAATTTTAGTTGTAATATTATCATCATTGTTTACTAAACCAGGTCTACCCAAATTCAAGATGCGGTAACGTCAGTTATACGATATTGTCATATTTGGGTGAACCTACCAATAATATTGCCGTTTTTTTTGAAAAATGAATGCGTGAACCTAGCTTACAGAACGAATAATAATCTAAGAAAATTTATTAAAAACAATAAAGACAAAACTTTGTTGTCGGATAGATCAGGAGTAAATAAGTTGACATGTGGCTCCTGCCCAAAACTATATATTGACCAAACAGGAAGAACATTTTCCCAAAGAATTAAAGACAATAGAAGTAGTTTTGTAAATAGAAAGACCAATTCCACACTTGCAAACAATCTTTTAGCAGAAGGACATGAGTTCAATCATGAATATGACGTGTTACATTAAGGAGGGAAAAGTTTGAAACTCAATCTTCTAGAATGTTTAGAAATCAATAGATACAAGAATTCAGGTATTTTACTGAACGACCCATTAGAATTAAATAACTCCCCGTTACTAAATATGTTTTCAAATGTGGAAACTGGTACATGAGCTCAGGTAATTCATTACAAACTCAGGTAATTCATTACAAACTCAGGTAGGTGAATGACTAGGTATATTGCAGGTACTTGGAATGTAGGTACTTCAAATTGTAAAGTTGTGCACGTGTTGCATTTTTGTAAAACTGTTCAGTAAAAATCTCACAATAGAATGTTTTTTGAATACGTTAGTTATGGATTTTCATCAAGTATCAGCTAATTCCATCATACATGAAAAGCTTGGCGTCAATGTCTGGGCTGATATCGTTGGAAACAGGATAATGTGGCCAATATTATTTCAAGGTCAGTAAAGAGGTATTATGTATAAGGTTTTCTTCAAAATTAAATAAGGAATGACCTCAATAATCCACTTTTAGCAGTTTAACGGCAAATTTACCTCAAACAAGATGGAGCACCCCCTGGTGATACCAGAGACGTTCTTGATTACTCCATAGAGCATTTTATTTATCAAGTTATTGGAACCAATGATACAGTACGGTGGCCTGCCCGCGAACCGGATCTGAGTGGGCTAGATTTCTTCATTTGGGGATATGTTGAACAAAGAGTCTACTGTGCAACATCCCCAGCCACTCTCAAAATCTCAGAAGAAATAATTCTACAGGCAGTTGAAAGTATAACACAGTATATATATTGTCACTTTATCGATAATTTCCCAACTATTTTATAGTGTGGTATATTTACTACGATTCCAAAACAAGAAAATAACTGTAATAAAATAAAATTGCTTCCGCGAATATATATTTGCTGTCACCAAGAATAAAATGCAACATTTAAGGAGAACCAGCTGACATTGATTTTAGAGGTCGTGTATGAAGCATATTTTGTCAGTTTCATTTGACTAGCGACTCAATAATGTGGTGCTAAAAATCAACGGATCTGAGTGATTGTTTTCCGAACACCAACTATAATAAACTGACCTTGTTATGTTTTCAACAGATCACTATGTATATTCGAATATCGTTTGAATATTTTTTGCTTTCCATAGATTTTGGAAACAATTCATATCAATCGAAAGTAATGTTCCATACAGAGATGATCATGACGTAATTTCACCCGCAGTATCTCTGTTGATTCCGCTCTAGTGAACCGAGTTAAAAGTGGAACTTTCCGGCGCCAAAACTCTTTCAATCTAATATCCGATAGATACACCCCTGACAATGCATCGAGGGGAAAGTAGGTCTGACAATTCTCCGATAACTTCATTTTAAAGTGTATCTAATACGGTTTACTCAAACTTCCTTCATCCGCAGCGGATACCGGGTAAATATTTATCGTAAACACGCTTGCTTGCACGAAGCAAGAAGCAGGAGTAATAAAATTCTCATAAAAATTCATCCTCTCTGAAGGATCCGATGGCAGGTGATTCAGGTCCGTTCGTCCTGGGATTACTTTGGCGAGGGTTGATGGGAGATGATGAAAAAAGGCACTGGACCAATATACTTATGGGCTAAAATTATTAAGCTTTTTCTACGAAGCAGGGGTTTCCAAAACTTTTTAAGCCGTGGCGCCGATAATGTTCAGCTCAGTTTTAGCGATGCCTTCGAAATAAAGCGAATCCAAAGACCTATGATCTGCTCTGGTGCTATTTCAACATCTAATCTAAACTTCACAAGGCTCATTTCCACTTTCTTCATTTCCGAAATGAAATCGTCATATAATTTGAGAAATATTGACTTTTTATGAGTGAATCTGGTTCTTGAAGAATAGACTTAAAGGAGCGGTTCGGTGAAACTTGACATGACGTCATCAGATATACGAAATGCGAAGCCGGTAAGGAATTGTCAAAGTCCTAAAATAGTATTTTTTTCAACACAAAATGTACCAAAAAAAATGGTTTGTAACTGTTTTTAGAAATGAAAAAATCAACAAAATTTCGCAAGTAGCTGGGCAAAGGAGAAAATCGTCGGATGAACTTATTTTTGTAACAAGGATCATTTTAATGTGAATACATTACATTCACTCCAAAGTAATAATGAAATAAATGCATTTAAACCTATTCACGAGAAGGGTGACTAAATTATTTTTTACTACCTGAACATATCAATACACAAGTCATATAATTCGTATTTAACAATTTTTTCTTGCCAAGGAAGGTGAATAATGTAGTATTGACCTCCGTGACGTTCGTGTAAGGGTGGTTTAAACGTTAAATAATTCAATATCTTCATGGCTACCTGAAAATATCTGTTAATATGTTCGATTACGTAGTAGTCCTAGAGAGAATACAATGTCGGAATTAATAAAGACAAATATGGATAATATTGGGTTGTCCGTTTCAGTGTCATGTGTTTTTGTACCTCTAGATCTCAATAGGGAAATTCCGGGGGAGACGGCCGTAAGGAAGAGATGGCCAATAGAAAAAAGTTCAAGTAATAATCAATAAATGGCAGTGGTTATCGTTTAGTTCGGTTCGCATCGGCACGGGTAACAACGGTCAGTGGATATCTTGTCGAAAAAATAATGAAACGGTGACTTTTTTTTTATTATGCATGCGAGTTAAGTACTGGGGTTAACATATTGAGTGATCACAGTGAGATTTTGAAAGTTATACTTTCCCAGTGAAGTAATAAACTTCTCCGGTGTCCCAACCTCAAAATTACCTACTAACTTGAGAAATAGCTTCAATTACCCAATGCGGCCATCTCACCCGGACGATTAGGAGAGATGGCTATAGTATTTACGAGAGAGATAGCCATAAAATTTTATCTCCTAATTTTGATTTATTTTTGATCTACAATATTTTCTACAGATACCGAACAAATACATATGGAAGGTGGCTGCTGGAAATGGAGCAAAGAAGATTAAAAAACTGCTATGGAAGAAGTACAAAATCGAGGGATGACGATTTATAGGGCCTCTTTCATGTTCAAAATACTAAGAGAAACACTTGAAAGAAGGTTAAAACTAAATAACAACACAAAATGACCTATGGGACCGTCATCTACCTTCGGTACAGAAAATGAAGGAAGACTGAGCAAGCATTTAAAAAACATGCAGTCAAGAGGCTTTCCTTTGACTATAAATGATTTAAGAATAATTGCATTCAAGTTTGCTGAGCAATTAGGAATTGAACATAGATTCTGTAAAACATCTGAAAAGGCGGGCTATGATTAGATGAAAATTTTTCTGAAAAGGAATTCCTATATTTTATTGAGTAAATCAGAAGGGGTGTCATACGATAGAAGTCAAGGGATAAATAAATCAGAGGTAGAGGCCTATTTTAAAATGCTTGAGGAAAGTCTTAGACCTAATAAATAAACCTGGCCATATTTACAACACAGACGAGTCCATGATGGTGATTTTATGCCTCCAGCGTGCCTTATGAAAAGACAACGAAAGAAACCTGAATTCAAAGATGGACTGCCTCTAGGTTCAGTAGTTTATATTTCATAAAACTCCGCCTATATAACCACCGACATATTTATGGAATGGATGAAATCGCATTTCTTACCTAGAAAAGCAGATGGCAAAGTGCTCCTATTGCTGAACGGTCATTCAACAAACTGCAGTTCAGTTGAAATGCTAGAGTTTGCACACATCCGTCACACACATCCCATCACCTTCAGTCGCTGCTCTGGATATTGCTGTTTTCAAGTCTCTCAAAACTTACTTTTCTATGAATCGTGCAGGTTATGGATGAAACAGCACCCTGGACGTCGTCTAACAAGACAACAATTTGGCTTCTTATTATACCAAGCCTGGGGAAAATCAGCGACAAGTGGAAATGCAATATCAGGATATAGGACAGCAGGAGTTTTCCCTCTAAATCCAGGAGCTATTCCGGAGTACGCCTTCAGTGAGAACATTGAGCAACCCGTTGAAAGAAATATCAGACATACAGCGCAGGCCTATTCAATTTCAGATTCAGGCCCAAGTACATCGATTCAGACGGTGGATCAACCAACACCAACAAGAGTACTTAACAAAGTGTCTCCACTGCCTGTGAAACTACACGAAGTTTGCAAATGAGCGAAACAAGTAAGCATTCTTTTGACATCTAAAGAGCATATTTAAAAACGAAAAATGAAAGGAAAATGAAAAAGGAGGTAGGAAACAAAAGTCAAAAAAAAACAAAAATAATAAAAACAAACACTAAGACTGATAAACCTGAGGAAAAAAAGACTGTTGAGAAATTCCCATCGTTTTCAATGATACCTCTGAAAGTGAAACTGAAGACAAAGAGAAAGATAACTGGAGAGGTTGTGGTGATAATCATAATAAAACACAACTGATATAAGATTGAATACAATGCAATATTTGCATATTCTGGGTGCATGAAAATTGCACCGAGTTCAAGGACACTTGTTCATATTGCGGTAATAGGAAAACAAAGAAGCTAAAAGATCTCAAGGGCAAAGGGAAAGACAAAAAAAGTATTGGCCATCTCTCCCCGACTGCTATGGCTATCACTCCCGGACATCCTGGGAGAGATGGCCAATCCTAATTTTTTTTATAAGTTTAAAATTTATGTTATTGCATTTGTCAAAGTGATTTATCGTTAATATTTGATAAAAAATATGAGTTAAGTTTCATTTTTTATATTAATTGATGTTTTACTCATTATAATTCCTTCACAGTATAGTTTTGAAGTTATCTACTAGGGCCATCTCCACCGGAAATAACCTAAATATTTATTCTACTGTGTTGTGGTAAATACTGATCGATAGAGAATTTTGTACACTATACATTGATGCTGTTCATTTTTTTCAAATTTCAATCTTTTGCCTCTTTTCTTATTACTTACTATATGATGTTATTTAGTGATTTTCGGTCAGTTTTTCTGTACGAATTCAAATTGAACCAAAGCGCTGCCAAAACAGCACGAAGAATAAACCAGGTATTTGGCAATGAACGCACTATCCGACAATGGTTTGCGAAATTTTGTTCCAGACATTTCAGCCTCAAAGATGAGCCCCGAAGTGATAGACCTACAATAATCGAGTAAGAGGATTTAAGGATCATGGTGGAGACTGACTCATCACAAACATTTCGTGGGATGACGAATGACTTGGACGTCAGCTGCCATGATTTGAACGATCGACAGAAATTTTCACGTTTCGAGGTCTTTTCTTCTTCGCTTTCGCGTAATAAAAACGATCTTTTGTAGCCAGATCGTCACGTGTGATGAAAAGTGGATCCTTCACGACAACAGGAGGTGCTCAAGACAGTCGTTGGGCACTCATGAGCCACACAGGCAGTTTCCGAAGGCGAAAACCTACCAAAAATGACCATGTTTCCTGTATGGTGATCAGCAATTGGTGTGCTTCCCTATAACTGTCTGCAACCGGGCCATATCATCACCCCAGAGTCCTACTGTGACGAAATCGAATAAATGTACAAAAAATTGCTTCATTACCCGCCGGAACCGGTCAACAGAAAAAGTTCAATCCTGCTCCACGACAACGTGGCTAAGTTCTGCCTCACCAACTATAGTCTCCAGACCTCTCACCAACCGACTATCATATTTTGAAACTCTTAGATAACTTTCTCATCGGTAAAACCGTCGCCAGTCAGGACCAGACCAAAACAGCCTTTATCGACTTCATCGAATCTCGATCCCACAATGTTGATGCTGACGGAAGAAATCGATTTGTGAGACGTTGGCAAAGTGCATTGAATAAAATGGTGCTCATTTCGATTTAATTGAATGAGTATTCACTAAAATTTTACAGTTCAGAGTAGACTCAGAAAAACGAACAAAACTTCTGAAGCAACGCAATAGAATCTTGATTCAATAACGTTATAAAACATAAGGCGACTCACAAATATAATTCAAGCTTTCACTCTTTCTCTCTCTCTTGTTTCTCAGTCGTGAAGCAATATGTATGAAAGGTCTCTGACCTATTTAGGTGAAAATTCAGTGGCTGCCAATCTACCTCTGGTATTGTAGTTATTTTATTTTTTATTCGAATTGGCTTATATTAAATGTGAGTTGGAACGATTCTACAATAAAGTTGTCCCATGTCCATAATGTCAAGTTCGTTGAAAACGGTTTCGAATAATATCGAGGGGATTTATTGCATGAAATTCACAGAAGGCGTTCTTGAGTGATTTCTTAAAGCCTGAATTTTGTTTGTGTAATACATCCCCAGCTTATCATACCGTATTGAAGATGAAGAAAACAGTTGTTTTCATCTCCTGAAAACGCCAACTTGGTTGGTGAAACGCACGTTGAAAAGAGTATTGCATTTCTAATGAGTAGGAAAAGTGCTTGTTTTGGATTCATTCTATCCTAGAGGTTCCAGTTTTAACTGTAATACACTGCTTCGAAAGAGCAACCTAAAATGAAAAAAGCAAGTATATTTGTAGCAACAGAACGACAGTTACGAAGACAAGAGTTCGTGCTGTCGATTGCTGCAAAAAGCGTTGTAATCGTGGTTACCTTTCCATCAATTTGAAGTCGAACTCAATACACAAATTTCACAGTTTTTTGTTTTCAGAAAAGTTTTTAGAGAAACGGTTGATTCCACAGTGTTCGATATTCAAAGTAATCAGTTTATGATATAAAACAATATACATTTTCATCAGTATGCCGAATGAATGTACTTCTATTTCAACCCTCAAATGCTGAACCAAGGTAATTTTGACCCTGTACAATTTCAATGTGCTGACTGTACGCTGCGTGTGCACTCGTCTCATTCGGTCGTCTCAGTACCTTCTCTTCAGTTGCTAAATAGATGTTGAAGGTGTAGTTTGGCGTTTTATTCCGTTTGAAAATATTGAAAGTAAGCATTACAGGGTCAATTTGACCCCGGTACGGTAAATACGTTTTTTTTCGCTCTTTTTTCAGGGCAATTATCGCAAGTATAATGGCTGGTTCTTCTCGGACAGTAAAGTACACGGACCCAAACTATGAAGAAACACTTCTTCAGCAGATGGAAGAATCGAACAGTGATGTGGACGAGGAAATAAGTGAATCTGATGCACTTCAGAGCGACCCTAATACCGAAACTATTCAATCAGATTCCGCAATTGAAGATTACAATGATGTCCTAAATACACAAGCCACTGTACCAAGTCCTGAAGATGATGATGCCTTAACTGATGGTGGTAATAATGTGCGAAATTCAGATAATGAGACGTCAACATCGAACGATGACGATTCTACGCCATTAGCAATTCGTATTCGAAAGAATAACAACCTGTTGACAAAACGTAAAGTACCTTATTTTTATGACAAGAACCGGTTTGAATGGTCTGGTGTCGAACCAAAAAAAAGCAGTTAAAACCCCAAGTAGCAACATAATGCGAAGTAAACCAGGACTGAAAGATACTGCTACTACTACTGGATGATCTACCTTTGGCTAACTATAGCAACATCTGGTTTCAACATCATGGTGCTCCACCATACCTGACGAGTATCTAATAACCTGATTGAAAGGTTTGGTGGTGAATGAAAAGGGAATAATCGGCCGGTGTGGTGGCCAGTAAGGTTTTCAGACTTGAGTGTTATGAATAAATTCTTATGGGCTACACTGAAAAATAGAGTTTATGGTCAGAGGGAATATCAAAATATTGAAGACCTTCAACACAGCATTGTTAGAGAGTTCGGAAGATTGAGGAGGAGAAAAATTAATCGTGGAGTGAATAATATTCGAAGAAGAGCACAGTTGTGATATCATGAACAAGGCCAATATTTTGAGCATTTGCTGTGATTTACTTTTGTCTTTACATTTTAGTTAATTATTGTTATTTGTTCAAAGTTCTATTTTCATTGGAAAGGACACAATATCTAATATACCTCATACACACCTCATTTATCAAATTTTGAGTGTTGATTTTGTTTCCGTACTTTTTCATTGGCTTTTCAAACGAACCAAACTCGGTGAGATTTTGATCCAATAACTTGAACATAGTTCGATGTGGTTGTCGTCTTTTGGGATACCAGTTTGAATACATTTCCTACACTGTTTCTATCGTATTTGTGATAAATTTGTATCATATCTCTTTTTTCTTCATTCGTGAAAGCCATTTTTTGCCAAAGATTCAATGACTTGTACAATAACAGAATGTCATTGACTGTAACAAATTGAAAGTCAAATTTAGAAACATCAAAGTCAAAGCCTATGTTAAGAATTGATTTTTTCCAATATATTCAATTTTTCGAAAAAGAATGATAACTTATGATACATCATTGAAAAGGAAAAATCTGGTTCTATTCAAAACAGGAAGAATCAAATGTAGCACCCATAAGAAAAAATAAAGTTGACGATGATGGCCGGAAGACGAAACGTCGGATAGCAAATCTGAAAGTATCATTATGTAACAGGGAAAAAGTGGCGATGTGGAAATTCATTTTCGAATCCTTCGAAAAATAAAGCCAGAAAAAATAAAAAGCATTTTCCGAAATCTCTGTTTTTTCCGGATATCTCCGGATGTACTCGGAATTTCAGAACTTTGTCAACGACATATTGTTAGTCAGATAAATGCGCAACTTTGCCCCTATTCAACCATCTTCGTATCTCTCATAGTTTCCGAGATCCTAATGGTGAGGATCGAATTTGAAACACCCTGTATATGCATAAATTGCAAAAAACCATTTGCAGTGACTACAGCAAACATATTTGTAGAGACTGTCAGGAATGATTTAAATTTTTTGACGTCTGGACAGCCGTTGCAGGTTGTTTTCAGTTGATAATTTCAACTTTTTTACAATTTTCCATATGCCTTATATGTTTACTTTTCTCATATTACCAAAACATTTGTTATTGAAATGTTTTACTTCAATTTTGAAATTTTATGACTTATGCTCTGCAGGAACGCTACGCTTTTAATAATTTTTTTTTCAAACAAAGTAGCATTTTGTAACATAGGAAAAAATACTACTTAGCATCATAAACTTGTTTAAATTGGTAAATAACGATATTACATGTTAATGATAAATTATTCAAATAACAGTCACTTTGACCCTGGTTCAGTAAATACGTTTGTCCCCAGACGTTCACTGGTTAAGGGGTAAACAATCATGGAGTGTTTCTATGAAAACTAGTTAGTGGCATTCATATCTATTCTCTAGTTCCTAACAGTAATTGTCACATATGCTGTTCTTTCAGTTTCCAGTTATTCAATCAATGAAGAGGTTCTTTCTGACGAAATTCTACTAAATAAAATTGTCACAGTCAACGGAATTTCCAAAGCTAGCTACCATTTCCTCACATATTTGATTTTCGCTACACTATACTCTCTGCAATGAACCAGAATCGTGTCAAAGAGCTACTGAAATGAAAATATAAACCTCACACAAAAGCGACTCGTGCAGAAAACCAGAATGGAAAAATGATTCAAACTGGAGGAAAGACATTTTAGTGAATTTGCTTCGTGAAATGAGAAAGGAAAATTGAGACTATTCCGATACACTCTCATGGATTGCAACTGAATTGGAAGTTTAGCAGATCTCTGAAATTCGTTTATTTCAGGTATTGAAGATTCTGGAATGTAATAGAGAGCGGTTCATTCGGAGGTTGAATTTATACGAATGAGTATTTTTGAATTCACTTGAATTGAATTTATGTGTCTCATGGTTGAGTTTATCACTCCTAACCCGAATGATATCTCTCAGAAAAATAATGAGGTTCTATTTGATTAACTTGAGTATCATCTATTTTTCATAGTTACTCAAACATTCACTATCCAAGGGAATAATTGAACAATTCTCACACTATAAATTTCATTTAAGACAGGATTGACTACACGGTAAGTTCATCAGTTGAACTGGTACATTAAACTATTTTGCAATGTCAGTAGGTAATGACAAAACTTATAATATGAATGTATGAATCTGGTAAAACGGGTAGATTAAAAAAACGATTACTTCTAGCAAACCAGGTTATTTATGAATATGGTAATTCTTGGCATTTGAATACATGAAACCAAGTTCAACAAAGGAGAGTAAATGACTTGTCAGAATACTCTGGTTATTCATTTATTAATCAAACATCACTATTTTATCTCTCCAAATAGAATTTCACTAGACATAGACATAGGTTTATTCAACTACATTACATTTCAAAAAAATGTTTGTCATATAAGGTCATATAAAATATGTTAATTGTAAATACAAATTTCTAAAATGCACAGAGATTTGATCAGATATTTAAAATAATCGAAATGAAAAAAATACAAGACATATAAAATATGTAAAAAACATTCATTTCTCATGTAAGTATACAGTGTCTGTCAAACAAAATCGATCAAATATCCTTATATTTGAACGAGGCCAAGCACTCAATAGTATGTATATCGGAACATTGGCTCAATCATACCAACATTGAAGTCAACATTGATCACTATAGATCAATATCTCATTACAGTTGATCCAAAAAACTCAGAGGGGTGCCTATTTTCGCAAAAACGGAAATTAATTGTAAAATCATGGACTGGAGCCCATTTTGTGTGAAGTAAATGCTGAATTTTGTGGAATAGTGGTCCCTAGCCTGAATTTAGCTCATTGCTCTATACAGATCTTGTTTAAGACATTATCCTGTATTCCTTAGTAAATTTGAAGAACTCCTACACAATATTATTGAAAAATTATGAAAACTACTTATTTTTGGTGATTTCAATGTACATCTGGAAGCAAATTCAAATACAAATCTGCACGACTTGATTCATATTACTTCTTCGTTTGGTTTAGAACGGACTGTTTCTAAATTTTCAAGAGTAACCGTTAGGATCAAGTCTAGCAGCCTGGACAATATTTTTATGAATATCAGTAAAGATAACTACGTGGTCGGAACTCCCGAGCCATGTCTCTCAAAACATAATTGTCAAAGTTATCATCCTGAAAAATAATTTCAATTCAACAAATCCAGAATCACATATGCAGGAATTAAGCGTTTCAGACATGCTATAATAGAATTCAAATGGAATCAAACTATCAGCGAGATTCAAACAAATGCCGCGGACATAAACCAACTCGCCGAATATATAACTCATTCCTTGAGTTTCCTGATCAAAGATCAATTTCCAACGACATAATTACATTTACTAAATAAGCCACCAGTATAATGAAAGTCTTAAAAAAATGAGAAATAATTTGAAAGCGACTAATGTAATAAGTGATGTTACAAAAGATCCAATTAACTTTGAAATATATAAAATGATGAGAAAAAAATTTAGGGAGAACCTAAAAAAACAAAAGGAGGAGCCTATGATAATTTCTCGATGAATTCAAACCACAGCGTAAGGGACTCGTGGAAGTTGATAAATTATGAAAGAAACCATCAAATCAAAAAAATACTGATAGTTCGATAAAAATAGATGAGTTTGATAATTTCTTTTAAAACGTAGCTGAAACAATTATGAAAACGCTTTCAGTTAGCGATTTGAATTATTCATCAGCTACAATAATATATCCTTTTCTGTAGCCTAAAAATAGTAACTACGTCTCTTGCGTTACCCCTGAGAACAATTCCATAACTCATTTGTGAATGAAACAGAAAGAAGTATGTCATTTCCAATATACTGCTACTTGCTATGGTTTTCAACTGACGAAAAATGAATTTGGATGTGGACAATTTATTGAAACAAATCAATACATGAATTCCAAAATAGGCCATTATCTGAGAAAAGTCCAAGTATTTTAACAATCTTATGATCAGATCTGTGAGGTTGCTCTGAGGAAAGTATCATTTATATTCAATCACTTTTCAATTTGAGTTTGTTCATTGCAAACCGATGGTCAAAGATTTCCCTTACCTCTTAGTTGAGTTCTCATCAGATCCGTCATATTTTCTTCGGAATATATAAACTTTGTATCATCAGCAAAAATATTCGAATTGAAGTTATCCATATACTTATCAATATCAATGACATAAATAATGAATAATAAAGGTCCTAACACCGATCCTTGAGGTACACCGTGTGTGACAGGTTTCAACTCTGATGTATTATCGTTT
>WOGR01000154.1:0-30985 GCA_015342045.1 Leptinotarsa lineolata | reverse complement strand
ATATATAATCACAACCTGGCAACAATGTTTTCGTTTTAATGCAATAATATTTCTGAAAATTTTGTGAGTACTTTTATGGAAATTTAGTATAGTGAGTATTATTCACACCTTCTAATCAATCACAGTTGAGCAGATACATAACTCACTACCTACGAGGCCAATCACAGACGAGCAAATTAATTTTTTCTCAATGGTGTTTTTTACAAGCAACACTCTTATGAAGTGATGATATGTATGTATGTGACAAAAATAAAATTGTTAACAAATATTTTTTCCGTCTGTTATTGTGCTTTTTTGTCGACTGCATGCAGGAGCATGCAGACAGAAAGAGCTAAATAATTTAAAAATGTGTGTTTTGGTAAATGAAATAAAAATAAAAACGAAAGTTTTGGAGTGAAACAACGAAAACAGTAAAAATTTTATAGTGTATTCTTTGGTTATTTTGTATTATGAAATTTGACATTATTTTTGGGAAGAAAAGATTTGACTATCTACCCTCCATCTTCATATAAAAAATGTGATAATATTCTATTAGAAAGAAAGAAAACAATCAATTTCAGAATTAACTCTTAGCATATCATAAAATTGTTTTATTATCATTCGGAATATCCGTCACAAATGAATAAAATATTTCTGAGCTAATATGAATTCATGAGGTTGGGTTAATGTTCGAAAACTCGATGTCTGTTTGTCGACTCGAAGTATGTCGGTTTTCTATAAATTCAGTTATTGAATCCAATTCGATATCACTAGTCACCGTATCTAAAAAAAGTGTGAAACCTATTTTCCATTTTTCTATTAGTCTTTGGAAAATTATATACTGCAAAACGAGATTTTTTGTGAAAAAGTTAGCAAATTCTATCAGTAATCGTGTTCTATCTCCGTAACTAACATTTCTAGATTTGTAATTATATGTATAACTATCAAATAACCTTGTTTCTTATCTGTGATTACATAACAAATTTAAATGGCACGTTCAACTACTCTTGAAATGAAATCAACACTCCCAACCGCGAAGTGTGGCTGATTTTTCTTGAATCTGCACAGTGCTAATTAAAGTTATGAGTTTATATCATTTATCTCTTCCAAGTTCAATGTTTGGTGTTTTCAAATTCTGAAAAACAGAGTAACAAACTATTTTATTTCATTGAGAGATTTTTTATGTTATGATTCAGAACGAGATGAAAGTATTTCTCCTAATGATTGTGAATACCAAAGTCTCCAATTTCCAAATAATCATGATACCAAAATGTTATTATGTTCACATAGCGTAGTTACATATTCAGAATTACCTGATACCTACCTTGATGACAGAAAAAGTTCACTTAAACCACCTATTTGAGATTTTCAAACCATCGTTTACCAGGATTGCATTGGAGCATTGAAAACGTGAGACTATTTATAAACTACTTCAAAAACAAATGAATACTGCTTGCATTGATGTTGTATCTAGCAATATATGAATCCTAATGAATGAAAAACTCTTACTGAAATATTGTTTAAAAACAGTTCTGATTATTAAATTGATGTCGTCTTTTTATCTCAATGAATTTGGCAAAATATATAATTTATATTTGTGGGTTTATATTACTATCTTTATAGATAAAAAGATAACGCATTTTTGTTTTTTTTACAGACAGAGTTGAAGCCTCATGAATTAGAGAGTAAGTTCTTGATTATCTAAAATGTATCCATATTATTTATTCAATTTTTACAGCGGCAGAATTTTGTATCGAAGTATTTGGTGATAATGATAAAACCTTGGATGGAACGCTTTTAGGAAAATTTGTTTATTGCATGGGACTGAACCCCAGTCTAGAAACTCTAGAAAAAGTGGGTTTAACAAAAAAAGAAGGTAAGAAAAATCTCGAGTTTATATGAGTATAGTAATATTTTTCAACACGTTTCGAAATTTGTGAGATAGAATTGAAGTCTCTGAGATTAGATAATGCCATCAGAACTGAAACACTTTTTTTGACAAGCATCTCACTAAACAAGTTGGCATCATCTAAACAGCTAGAAATGAACTGAATAGTTTAGTTTTATATTGACTTGATATTTTATTTTACGAAACAGGTATGAAATATTCAGGTTCAGCTTCAATGGGTGATATGATAATCTGAGGATACTCATCTTTCAGTTTTTTTACACAAAAAGGTCGTGCAAAATCTGCTGAATTAGATTGGATTATATTCAACAGCCTTTTTCAAAATTCCCTTTCACTTTTATTTTTTTAAATGCTTTTTCTGATATAGTTTCAATCAGTTGAAATGCACGATTGGTTTCTCCTCAGTGAACATATTTGTTGTAGATCATCTGTAAATATATCAAAGTATTAATGAAAAATTACCTTCTTAGTGGATGTGGTATGAATATCATATGTACGAATATTTTCAATCTATTTTGCAGATGAATAAAAGACGTTATATACAGATTATTTCATTTTCATTATATCATTAAAACATGAATGAGAGTAATCTAAAAAAAGTCTTTCAAAGTTTACATTGAAGACATCTTTTGAAGGATGCAAAGAAGCCTATTGATTTCTCATGAAACGTTTTTGTTGGGATGCCCTATGTTCATTATTCTTACGATTGTGAGATTATCGTAAATCTTGAGAATGTGGAATACTTTATTTCCATGATATCAGTGATAGAAAATTGATAAATATTTAATGGTAATAGTTATAATTGGATCAAAACTAGCATCATTCAAAACCTATATTGACAGATAATTTCAATTTTTCATCAACATACTACATATATGTATGATTGTCATCTGGTTGATGCACATGAATGTAATTTTTTGGTGGTATGTATTTCAACAAAACTTGAATGAATGCCTGAAAATTAAAGTCATTTTTAATTTCAAGCTAAATTTTATATTGAAGATATAATTTCAAGAAGAACATTTTTAATAGAACATAGGCTTTCACGACCAGAGTCACGATTACAGAGAACAAAATCCGGGCTAATAGGCAGTGGTGGAATGGAACCTGAAGTACCAAACGTTTTATCTGCTAGTATGGCGGAAGTGATTAGTGGTACATGCGTTGACTTCAACAAATAACCTTCGTCCTCTCGGTCACCGCATACACTACTGTTGATGTCTGCCGCAGTAGCAAACGAAACTTGGTACTTCAGGTACCATTCGACCACGGTCAAGAAGCCGGATTCGGTTCTCATCAATATGTTTATTGTTTTCAAAATGAATAAAGAATTTTGCATTCATGATCGTCACCTGAATGACGTGTTTGCGTTGGGATATTACATAAATATTTCTGGAGAAAGCTTTTAGGCTTTCACTTCTTCAAAAAATGTGGGCAACTTCCGAAAGAAGGAAGCAAGAAAGAAAATAAGTTCAGAATCTACTCTTTACTAAGATTTGTAGATCATTCGTATAAATTACTTTCATGTACAAGAGAAAACCAAAAAATTTTTTTTCTCACAAAAAATATACCTCTTTCAATATAAATAATTTCTTTATGCATAATCCAATGGTCACTCACCTCACGCTATGGGAAGTGGTACCGCATATGCCGCCCTCTGAATATTCGGAGTTTCGGGAATTTCAAGATAATAATAATATTAACCACACAAGGTAATAAGCCTGATACAAGGTAACAAGCCCGATGTGGTCCTTATCGACTATCAGGTAAGACTATATTCGACGTAAAGTTCTCAGCTTCGGATGAGGTGAATATTGTTCGAAAAGGGAAAGAAGAACAGATGAAATAACATGATATTCTCTTCGAGTTCCGCAGACTCTATCCAGACCACTGTTGAAATGATTGTTCTGATGACTGCAGTCCTTGACAAAATGATGCCCTCTCTACTCACGAATATCAAAGTCATGTCGGTTTGTTGCAGTTAGACAAAAATCTTGGCCAAACAAATGCAGAAGGCTGTCATTCTTGACCCATAGTTTTTGTATGGGAAACATGATTCATGAATCCAATGATCACTTAGCACATATTGTGGGGAGTTTTTTTTTGACAAAACACAAGGACTGCAGGAAAATCTTCAATTAGCGATTCAAGTCGAATTTGAATCACTGGAGATTAAATTCATTGGGAGAAACAAATGCAAGAGTTCTCAAACAGTGAAGTTCTAGGTGTACTGAGTTGAACCTCAAAACGATGAGTAGCCACAGTGCGTCACGTATTTCTGATATGTACCGCTCTTGGTGGAATCAAATGTGCTGAGTCACTTGAACACCTCCCGTGAAAGTATTTATGAAAGACAGACCAATCTCCAACCTTTCTTCGATGTTCCAGACTAGAAAGGTTGCAAGTGATGTTCGTGTCTTCAATCAGGCGGATGACTCTTTTTTGGATGGAATCCAGCAGCTTCAGGGTAGGGGCAGGGCTCCATACATGAGAACAATATTCCAGAAAAGGTCTGATCTGAGCTTTATGAAGTATCAAAAGTTGCTGCAAAAGTTCCAAGTGTTTGAGAAGCAGTCTTTGCAATTCCAGCGACATGATTGTGCCAAGACATATTGGTGTCTATTTTAACCCCCCTAACAAACTTATCGAAGCAAAAAGTGTCCTGACATTATTATCTCCGGTTCGGAGACATTTATCTATTTAGAAAAAAATCGATGCCTTGGTTTTCGTGGTACTGAATTGAACCTTGTTACTTTCACCCCAACTCGAAATCACCTCTAGATCCTAGATCTGACTTTCACTACAGCTTTCACTGAAAAGCAATGAGATGAACTTCTGATCCAGCACCAGACAGCGCTGTTTTGACCAGTCATAGGTCTTAGCAGTGTTGCTAGGCTGAACCATGGATACATTGTTGGCATGAACTGACATTGAAGGACAAACCTTGGTAAGGAAAGGCGATGATATCTTGCTTTGGAAGTTTTGATGAAGTGCTAAATAGTTCAGATTATTTCGTGCAGTTCAGAAATCGCATCATAGTTACTTGTGTGATCATCAAAAAGAGCCCTGACATTAGCCAAAGAGTATGCGAGTCTATGAGAAAAAGAGCAAAGCCATGCATATCTGCAAAAATTATTTTTTACATGCGTTCGGGGTAAGTTACCCGTTCAAAAACTATTCTTTTCAATAAATTATTATGATAACCGTACGTCAAACAAAAAATCAATTCACTCAGATTCACTCAGAAAAAATGCATTTTTTATTTTGAGAGAAAGCAGTGGCTCTTCAAAATAATTCAGTGCAAATACCTCACGGATGCCACTGCGGCAAGATGCGTACAACGTTTCACAAGTCTTACCAAAGTAATCATAAAAAATGTTTTCTCAAGAACTCAACACCCTGTGGTTTGTAGGTTGAATCTTCAGGTTAAAAAATATGTTCGGATAAAGTTTCTCGACCCAAAGATAACCTTCTTGAATTGTTGTTGTTCATTTCGTTAACCAGCTGACGAATATCAATCCTCAGAAGTCGAAACTTGTGCGAGCAATGGATTAACGAGGCCTTACCTTTTAACTTGCGATTACCCAGAATAATAGCATTATTAGTAGTATATTATCAAAAAACATCCTGAATTGAATTATACATTCCACAGGAGAGAAGAAATACAAATTGGATGAGCTAATACCCATTGTGATTCAGTTAAAGAAGGGAATCAAGGACTATGGATGTTATGAGGATTTCATAGAATGTCTCAAGTTGTACGACAAGAATGAAAATGGTTTTATGCAAGCTGGTGAACTAAACCACTCATTATTAACATTAGGTAACTATACACTGATTATTCGTGAAATTTAATAAAAACTGAATTATTTTACATAACTTATTTTGTTATTATAGGTGAGAAATTGACAGATGCACAAGTTGAAGAACTATTTGACGACTGCTTAGACGAAGAGAACGATGATGGTGAAATACCATACATTCGTAAGTACCTAATTTGATGAATAGGAAAGATCATAAGTACAATAAAATATTGTTAGAGCACAAACTGGGTTTTCAAACACAATCTTGAGTTTTGATAAGTCCGAGTGGGAGGAAACCATGACATGACATTTAATGTGTATGTGAACTAATATTTGTCACAAACCCTTTACTCAAATAGAAAATGGAAAAATCAATAATGTATCACCGATTATATATTGTTTTGTCAAGAGCTCAAGTTCCTGTACTGATACGGTTTTTGGAAGCTGTCAGAGATCACCATTCACCATCCTGTTTCGACCTGTCATAAGTTCCATCAGCGGTACTAGGCCAGATCACGAATGCAACGTCTGACCTCATATCTTTAAATAGAAAAGTGAGGAGTGGCGATGACTACTTTCTCTCTTCTTTTTGCCAAGACGCCATCTATGGTAACGATATGATATTCAAACCATGAATATGTAAGACTTTTCCAGGCGCAAAGCCCAAATAGTTGTCTTTTGTGGTTAATTGAACCATGGGGTAGATGATTACAATTTTGGCAGGGAACTCAAATTTTCTCGAAAATATGATAATAATTCCATATTACTGGCTTACAATGTACATAGGTGAAACAACTTTTGAAATCTGTTCATTCTGCGGCTGGTGATGAGTTGATTAGTTAATGAATGGTGTATTGGAATTTCCCACATATTCATTATGTTTTAAGATTCATTGTGTATTTCAATATATTTTCAATTCTTTGTCCAAGTCAGTAATTTGTTGAAGTTCTTCAAATATAAATTTTGTTAATATTTTCAAAGTTTGAATTTTGATGCTGGTCATCTGTATTGAATTGTATAAGTGTATATCAGTTATGAAAATATGAAATAAAAATCATGATCTATAGAAACGTGATAATTTTGATTCTGGGAAGTTATTTTTATCGTATTTAATGAAGAAAATTACCAAATGATTGTTTTTATCAAGTACTCAAAAATGTTCGAGCCTATTGTGATGAAACTCAGCTATCTGGTGGGAATTTTGCTTAGTTTGATAATACCTTCAGATTAAATAGGTGAAGGAACAAATTTCTGTTTCCTTGACTATCATCTTGTTTTTTTTTAAATTTATTGTTGAGATAAAAAGTGGTTCTTTCCATGTCTTCGAACCATAAAAAATTTGAAAATATGTTAGATTTTCTAACACTTCTTCAAAGTGGTGAGTGTAGTAAAATTGAAAGTAGCTTGAAAATAAACTACTCGTTTTTTGACTCTGCTACTTTTTACTAGTTAAATAAATGTATGGTTTCTACGCAAGAATAGTGAATCTTTTTTTACATATAAGTGTTTTCGACGTATTGAAAATTTCATTCTAAAAACGAAGTTGCATAAGAGACTTAACTAATAATATCAAATGAGAAAAATGTATAAGAACATAGGCTTTCAAGGCCGGAGTCATGGTTAAAGAGAACGACATCCGGATTGGTAGGCCGTGGTCGACTGAAACCTGAAGTAGTAAACGTTTCTGATACAGCCGCAGACATCATTAGTGGTATGTGCGTTGAATTTAATCCTCGCATTCAACGCGCAGTCTAAAACGTCATTTATGTGATCGACAGAAGCACCACTGATGAGACCTGTGATTGGTTGAAACAGTGCTACCTGGTATTAGATAATGTATGCTTTATTTTTTGTTTTCTTGTTTCAACTATTTGCTTTGCAATGGAAGCTGCGGTGAAAGACAGAAGACGAGTTTCGTTCGCGGGAGATGCCGAAGTTTGAATTTGCAACGGAAGCCACGTTTACCTTTTATATTCGGAATGGGTTTTCTGTCGCTCACACAGATGGCGTATTCGCAGGAAGTTTCGCATCAGTTTCATTTTCAGGTTTGTCCTTTCTGGGAAAGACGGATGATTCAGCCTAGCATCATCGATGGAGCTTTGGCGGGCCGAAGCAGCGTTGTCTGGTGTTTGATCACAAGTTCATCTTGTTGCCTAGCAGTGAAAGCTGCAGTGAAAGAGAAAGACTGAATGTCGTTAGGCGGTCAATGTCGAAGCTTGGCTTTGCACGGACCACCTTGGGAGCCCCGTTCATCTTTGATTTTTGGGGATTCAGTCTTCTGTTGATCCTATAAACGGCGTCTTCGCAGGGGGAGATATCATCTCCACTTTCAGGATTGTCCTTTTTGAAACAGATGAGTGGTTTAGACTAGCATCATTAATGAGATTTCGGAGGGTTGAAACAGTGCTATTTGGTGTTGGATCACAAATTTATCTAGTTTCCTTGCAGTGACAAAATGCACACACAAATTTCGTTCGGAGGTCGTTCAACCCACCACTGATTGTGGCGAGTTAAAACAGCGCTGTCTGGTGTTCATTTATATTTCCATTCAGATAAAAGTCGCTGAAATAGATATTCGGCAGGATATTAGGGATGGCACTAACTAGGTGAGACATGGTTCCATGAAACTGTATTCTTTTTCAAAAGCATTCTCATACAACCCTTAAAGAAGATATATTTTTTTGTGATGAAATTTGTAGTTTGAATACATTTTCACAAAGTCATGTAATATTCATGTCTATTCTGTTACTGTTTTTTAGGAGTTGTTGGGCTCCGCAACAAATATTTGTATAACTTCCATTCATTCAGTACTCGTGTCTCCACTTAGTACTCGTGGGTTAGTTTTTCATTACATGTAATTGAACCAATTCAGGAAAACTTTGCTATCAAATCAAAAACATATCCATGACTCACATCAGGATTCGATTTTCATCGAGTAGTTTCCAACTTCTTCATAAATAAAATTCATCTCATTTTTTTGGAGATAGTAAAGTGAAACAGAATTTTAAATGATTTTTTCCACTACTGTTTACTTCAAAATATTCCTAAGGAAGAGAAAGTATTAAAAAATAAAGTTGTATTTGCAATATTCTGGCCAGCGCTCAACAAACGCAAAGGAACTAAGATCAAAATGTAATTATTTGACAATTTATCTTTTAATCATTTCTACTACTGAAAGGAAACTAAAACCAATATTCATTCAAATAGTAACCTGGTAACCAGTACTCTAAGCAAAGAAAAATTATCATGTACCAAACGCAATTTTTCGAAAAGCGATAGAAAAAGTAAATCAGAATACCATTGTAAAAGGAATTAGAAACCTTTTGGAGTTATATGTCATTTGGTCCCTTTCCTATTTGGTATTGGGGTATAACATTCACCCCTCGTATTGGCATGGCATAGAAATATTTTTTGAAAATTGACACTTCTCCAATTTTTCATAATTATTTCTTGAAGAAAGATAATGAGAGTGGTATGTTTTCAAATTGATACCCCGTATAAAAATACGGTAATGGATAATAGAATCTTCAAAAATAATTATTACATATTCGAGGTGATTTCAAAGCACGTGAAACTTTGCAATAAGACTTACCTCATGAAAATAATCAGATCACATATTATGCAACTTGTATCCATTATATATCAAATATCAATCGTTGGCTACTTTTTCTGTCAAGTCGTTAACTATGGAATGATGTATATGGTATTTGTGGCCCTTATGAATTATATAAAACATCTTTTTTTTTTAACAGATTTCAAACAGATCTTCGGGTTTACAATGTAGACACATTCAAGGTTGAAAGGTGGATATATGATGATTAATCTTTTTCAGAAAATTGCTATTCAATTATTTTTATTCACACTACAATTTATTTTCATCCCCTAAGAGTGTTTTACTAAGATCGGGTAATTGGTCAATAGCTATAATTTGAATTATATTTACAGTTTCAACTGATTTCAACTTTTACATTCGATAAAATGGTTTGGTTAGTTTTAGTTCGATGTAATATTTTTATATAAATCTCATTTTTTTGAAGTACAACTTTAAATATTAAGTAATTCCGGTTAGACTACTTTTAAAACTCCACATTCTTTATTTACCCATGAATGCTGCAGAATGATATTTTGTAAAACACTCTAGAGAAATCCTAATTCATTGACTCATGTATATTTCCAGCTTTCCTGAGAAGAATGTGTGAATTGGACCCTCCATTGAAACCACAGAAGAAGAAGTGAACCAGTAATTACTTTTTTGATAATGCTGCCTGTGCTTGTAAATATGCTACGTAACGCTGCTTGAAAATAACAAATAAACAGATATACACTGCCTGGCAGTATTTGTTTCCTATCATTTATAATCATTATTTATTTTTGGAGACGCACCATAAAAACCCAATTCATTTAAAACATCATTTAAACTAAACTTTCACAAACCCAATGTAATAAAGTCAAATAACTGTGTTTATCTACTCAATAGTGGATTGGTATGATTTCCTCAGAATCTGCTGATAGAATTGGGAAATGGCACTGTTGAAAGTTTTTCTTGAATCCTTAGATCACAACATAAAACAAATTGGATACTTGTATAACCTATTTTATTGCTCCCATGAATAACGAAACATCTGGCTCAGTAGTACATTTTAGTTTATGACTTTTCAAACAGTTTTAGTGACAATAGTTTTCTAGGTGTTGGTAAACAAACTTATATTTTGATTTAGTCATAGTGTTTTAGAATAATTATCATTGAAAAAATATAAAACTTTGATTTTTTCAACACGCTCTATACCTACTTCGAAGCATTCATAAAATAGAAATAACATGGCATTACAACAATAGTACCTATACAACATAACACTGTGAATTTACATACTCAAACAAAAATTTGTAAAATTTTCGAAGAAAGGATGAAAGCCATCAAGTAAAAAAAATTAACAAAGTTGTGTGGGTCATGCATAGAAGTTACTTTCAGATACAAACTGGAAGAAAAAGCCCTCATGAAACAACTACTCCTACATGAACTTTGAATTACACGACAGAAAAAGTACTTTCGGAACAACTACTTTCATATGAATATTGAATTATATAAAAATCACTTTTTTTTAGTTTGCACTACAAATTTTTTTTATGGAATTGAAACAAATATAATTTATAGTTTCATAAGATCACTACGATATAAGATTATTTTCTCATCAGCACCTTTTTGGGTAGCATTTTGAAACGAATCACTCATTTCATACATAACATTCGAACTTTGTTACCGGAAGAGACAAACCTACTCATGCTACGATGACAGTAAGTAAAGACATTCATACGATTATTTGATTTTCTCCCAGCCATACAAATCTGGTTTGAATTGAAAGGGGTGTATTTTTAGAAGGAGGATATGTTTTTTTATTCCATAAAGAATGTTATAGAAGAATTGATTTTTGTTTAGTTCAAATTTATACTTCTCCATCTTCAGTTAGAAAATTGTGGAAATCTTCCAAAGAAAGAAAGGGAGCAATTGATTTCAGAATGAACTCTTTACAAAGATATGTAGAACATGCAAAGAAGTAACTTTCAGACACGAACTCGAAGAAATAGCCCTCTCAAAACAATTACTTACATATAAACAGCTTAATATCAACAACGCGTTTGGTCTTGATGAAATGCCCGTCATCGTACTTAAAAAGTGGGCCAATGAACTCGCACCATTATTTTGCAGACTTTGCAACCTGTCTTACGAGGAAGGAGTTTTTCCTTCTTGTTGAAAGTTTGCTCGCGTTCAGCCTATAACCAAAAAGGGGAAGAAAAATCTACCAAATAACTATAGACCAGTCGCTTTGCTATCAGTGATATCAAAAATCATGGAGAAAGCTGTAAACCATCATATCCTTGAATATTTGGGAGGTCTTAACATCTTGAGCGATCATCAATATGGCTTTCGGTAACAAAGATCAACAGGCGCCTTCTATCGTATGTCACCCCTATTTGGAATGACGCAATCGAGAAACATGAAGAGTCAATAGCTGTCGCACATGATATTTCTGAAGCTTTTAAACGTGTGTAGTATGAGGGTTTGCTGGCCAAACTTCGATGCTATGGCTTGTCGGATCATTTTTTGTATGGCTCTCCAGCTTCCTGAAGGAACGTTTCCTGCAAGTGGCAGTCGAAGGATATCTCTCGAATACTTTTACCATCAATGCTGTTGTTCCCCAAGGATCCATATTGTCTCCAACCCTCTTTTTATTGTATATCAGCGACTTATTGAAAAAACAAAGAATCCAATATATTGCTTTGCTGACGACAGCACACTTATTTCGTCATTTCATTTGGATTCCAGGACAACGACTGCGGATGTACATCTTCACCGGAAGTAGGAGGTTGCATATTTTAATGAGAATCTAGAGGTGATTTCTTATTGGGGTGAAAGTGACCAAGTTCAATTCAATTACACAAAAACCCTGGCATCGTTTTTTTCTAAAAAGAATAATGTCTCCTAACCGGATTTAATAATGTCAGGACAGACAATTCCTCTGCTACGATATTCATATGCTGCCTGTGGAGGTAGGTCTAGATGTCCAGTTGTTCTTGCACCTACAATCCTGAATTTCCTGGATTCCTCAGTTAGGCCAGATATACCAACTTCAACATTTTTGGAATCATCCAAATTTGATACGATTCCGCCTGTCCATCGTATTTTAGGGTTCCTGGTAATACCTATCCACAACGGATTGTTCTGACGAATGATTAACAGAGTGACTGTTGATCCTTCGTCACATAAAGCTAGAATTCTCAAACTACTTCTTGGACCATGTACTATAACTAGAATCATACGAAGTAAAATATCTCCTTCGCTTTTGATGTGCATACAGTTCCGTTGACTTCACTATTGATGGAAGGCTCTGCATTTGCTGTATTTTTATAAGAAGTTGTGGCGTTTTAAAATGCATCCTTCAACGCCACATTCTTCTTTCTTCTTACACCTGAACTTTGAATGTCCAGATTTGAGGCACATAAAGCAAAGCTTTCTGTTTACCACTGTACTCCAACAGGTATGAACGTCATCATTTTTCAATTTTGGGAAACTATTTATCTTTTACAAAGTTTCATCGCAATATTTACAGGTTTTGCTCATTTCTTGGGTTCTTATTAGTCTTTCATGTTTCCTGTGGGTGGAATGAGGTTTTTTATAACTTCTATAAAAATAAGAAAGTTTTTTTTTTGTCATGAAATTCATCGGATGATTCATATACGAAGCCGTATTTGCTATTTTGAGTAGCCGTGTGGAAAATGTGTCAAGATTGACACATCCCTTCTTTTCTTATAGCATTTCTCCCCATTTTATCTTCAAAATGTCGAGTAATTCATCTGCTGATTCCTTTAACGATTGCGGATTTTTCATGTGGCCTAAGGGTTTCAAAGTTTCTGTTGTGGCAACTGAATTTTAAACTACGTTAGGAAAAACTATGATTTTGTGTAGTTTCATATATCGAATTTGGATATAATTACCTCAATTATAAATTCTGGTCTGCCAAACCATATCTACAAAGTTTCCATTATGAGCTCAACATTTTTATCCTGTCATCATACCTGCCACTGCAGATCTCACTTCTCCTCAATTTTATTATCGTTTCTTGCTCGATGTATGCAAATTGTCCGAAGTATGTTGAAAATGTTTGTAAAACACCACCAAACGTTGGAAAATCTTTTTCAAATGCCTGTCTATCAAAAATCCTAATTGAATTTGATGTGGAAAGGTTAACATTTTGAATTGAATTAGGAATGATCTGAGACAGTAACTTTATTTCAGGGTTAATATTATCAGAAAGTGGGTCATTAGTGGGATTTTTATTAATGATATTGCTAACATTATTGACAATTCGCTCACCTTTAGTCGTGTTTCCTGTTTCAGGAAACACGACTAATCAGTTCCTGATTTTGAATGTCGTTGACTTCTTCTGCTCCAATCTCAGCTTCCTGAAGTTCTTTTTGAATTGTATTAGCCGAATTTGGTCCTCAGGTTCTTTTATTTCATTTCTAGTTCTTGTCTACTGCTAACCGCGATTTCCCCAAGTTTACACCGACTTGGAATCACCGACTCGTCAATAATGTAGTAGAATTGGCACCCTGGTGAAGATTTATTTTACAGTTTGATTGATTCTGTTTCTCATCGGGTCATTCAGCTCTGCCTGTGTCTTCATACCAGAGAAAATCCGCTGACATGTCTATTAATGCCTGCACCGATTCTCGTGCTGCGCCTTACTTCATCAGTTTCTTGAAATATATATCCGGCTCGAAGGACCAAAATATTTGTTCTCTTCCAGTAAAACTATTTTTCATTTATTATTTTCTTTTGAATTTCACAATGTATATCAAAAAAAAACCTTTTATTATTTCGTAACTAGGTAACATTCAGCAAATTTAATGTAAATATAGGGTGAAAATAAGTGAACTGAAATATGGTACAAAATGAATTTCAACATTATAAAATGAACTCTAACAAGACTCTATATAATTCCATCAAAAACCCGATCCATCTGTGAACTAATACCTACCTGCTTTGCTATATAAGTGGTAGTTATTACACGACACTGATACTCTATTTCGATTGTGATGAAAATAACGTACATGAGTCGTTACATATATAACTATACTACATGTTCCAAACTCGAATATTTTAGACCCTGAGCGTCACTAATGACATCATCAATGGAAGTAATTGATTTTAATGTCATCTTAATCACTATCAGCAAAAAACTGTTGTTTCACAAACAGGATCAAAGGTTCAATAATTGTTTTTTTTTCTGATAAATATCTCCTATATTTTTGTCACTTAAGGTATCTCATGTGGATATAAAATCAGGACTATTCTATCAGAAGATGAATGGGAACACCTTCCCATACACATAGAAGAATATACTGAATCCAGTAAATTCGAATTACAATAGAGAAAAAATCCCTGATATTTAACAACTGAAAATTTCAACGGATATTTGATGTCATCATTGGATCATTGGACATAGAACAGAACATTTCGAAAACTGTTAAAATTAAAGGATCTCATTTGAAAATCCGAAGTTGCGGTGGGGTCAGGGAATTTAACACTCTCCAATATACCAACGTTCTTCAGGACATTTTTACAGCTTATTGAAAATTTCAATGACCAAGTGCAAACAGTGCATTTTTGAAATCAAGAGGATTTGCTCTGACTTTTTATTATTATGAGAATGGGATCCACAAATTTATCTACATTTTTCCTCCTTTGTAACTATTAACATTTTCTACAACTCTATTCATTGACTAGAATTTCACCCCACCGGTATAGAAAGTAAGATTATCAGACATCTCAGCTTCAACGACAGCTTCAGAACTTTACGTTTAATATTTATATCAACATAGACTAAGGTGATCCTCAGAGACGATCCCCGTGGGATACAGCATTCTTGTACATCAGTACAAGACTGTATTAGCTTTCAATTGTTGAAGTTGTTGCAATGTTTTTTATTTTCTTTTAAATATATCTAATATGTCTGATGGTTTTAAAAATAGGAATATCAACACGGAGAAACTACTTTTTGATCCCTGAAAAAGAATTCAATTGAAAATTCGGAACGTCGGCAAGAAAACAATTGTTTTTTCTAACAAAAAATTGATCCTGTTACCCAACCAACCTTTCTTCAGTTTAATAAATTTGCCTCTCAAAAAAATATCTAAAAAATAATACAATACTTACCTTAACGTTTCCGAGGCCAAAATCTGCCTTCGTCTTCAGAAATGGACAAAAATTTTGAATGTATATGCAGTTATTCCTTTGCTGATTATTGATTACTCAACTTCTTCGACAGATGTCAAAGGAGTTTTGAAATGTGACTTATGTCAATATCGTTAATTGACTACTGAAACATTCGATGTAATACAAGGTGGTATCTCAGATATCAGTCTGTTACTATTTCGCCATATTTTTCTTCAAGACAGGTAGCCAAGTACGATCTATTTCTGAGTAGCTGTACGAAAAACAATTCCCCTCAAATATGAAAATATATACCAATTCTTTTAGTTTACATCTCTCAGAGTGAGGTTCATTGGCAATCATTCTCGTCTTGTTCCATTCAACTCGATGTTCACCTTTCTACACTGTATAAAGTTCTCCATTATAATTTTCATATTTTTCAGATTATGGAAGGTGAAAATACCCAAAAAAGATCTATAGAAATTGATTCTGTGGCTGAATTTTGAAGTCAACAAAAAATTTATTCGAATCTGTAAAGAAGAATGTTAAAATCCCACATTCAAAAACAACTCAGAATTAAAGCCAGTTCGAAGGATCCAGTGACATATCGAATTACATTTCTCTTGAAAGCAAGAAGGAAGATTGCAAGAAGACATAATACAGAAGAATTGAGAAACTCACTTTAAACAGACAAGTTTTTTTTGGGTGAGCTGATAACATGAAATAATTTATCGTAATAGCCTTACTGAAGGTGAAAGGCTAGCGGAATGCAGGGTGTTGTGAAAAATGTCTCACTGAATATGACATTTTTTTTTATTTCAATCGAGCTCAAATATTATACTGAAATTGAAAAAAGGATACCGTAATGTGCATTCATCGTCATTACATATTCCCCTCGTCATGATAGTACTATCAAGAGTAGGTAGGTTCAAAATTATATGTACATGGCCAGCTTGTATCTGTCTGTCGATATCTGATAATTAAACTCTTTTTTTAATATTTAGGGTCAGAATTTTAAATGGAACTTGAAGGCTTGATTTCATGTCCATTGTCTGAGTTAACTGATATCATGTTCAGTTACTCATTGATGAAGTAAGAACAAGATGTTGATTGAAATAAAAATCCCTTCTCAAATACATCAGTTCTGCAATGAATGTATTTTTCAAGATTTTATTTTTTATTTATGGACATAATATACAATATTAAACGAATGTTTTTTATATTTTTACATAAGATAATAAAATAATTGAAAATAAATACATTGCGTTTCAGCATTTTTTGAATAGATGGTGTGGTGGTGGCAGTGCCCAAGAAGCTTGGTCATTGGTCTTCAGTTTGACTCCTGGCGGTACGTTGTTCGAGTTGGAAAAGCCATATTGATAAACAGCACATTTTCAGGTGACTAAAAAATATCATGTTTATGAATGCGTTGGCATCTCTGACGTGAACACTGAAAGCGATAGGCAGGGCATATGTTAGTAACATATATGAAGAATATTTACGGTGAGCGAATGTAACGAAATCAACATATTTTTCTAACATATTGTCAAAATCTAGTTCTATTTATTTTTTATCATTCATCTTTAGCAATTTCTATCGAATTCAATTCATATACTATATAGCGAATGGAATGCCATTCAGAAAGTTGAAACTATAATTAATAATGATTTTGAACTCAATAAACTGAATTTGACAAAGATGACTTGAAATATTTGGAATGTTGGATATATAACGGTTTTTGCAGATATAAAGTTAGGGGTTTCGTACTTCAAAAATGTTTTTCATACTTCTGTAAATCCAAATATTCGTATTTGTGTATTATAAAAAAAGCAAGAAACTCATTCAGTATCATTTCTTATTGTTCATTACAGTCTCAATATATTTTCGTCCTGGTTGAAAACTGTTTTTTCAACTCTGTAGATTTGGAAGATGAAGTATTTCAACATTGCTTCAAATATCTTGAGATATGGTTGATGTGAATTAGATTTTGTGAATGTGTTTCAGTTCAGATATTTCACAATATAAATGAAAATTAATAAAATATTTCTTTATTGCATTATGTTTCATAGGATCACCTGTCCTATGACAGGAGAACCATTTCTCAAATGTTGGGAAGCATTATTTTATTTATATGATCAGTACTTTTACTTCGTATTCACAGTTGAGGTGGATAGGTTTGGCTCTAGAGCTATCTGTTATTCCGTTAACTAGATATTTCCCCTCACGAACGACAACCCTCAGAACACGAATCTTTTGCGAGCTGACGTGTGACGAAGTCTTACCTTTTAACGTGCATTTCTAGCACGGGTTTGTTAATTGCCTCTTCAAATAATTTCAGCTTTATTTTTATCTTACAAGATAAAAATATGAGTCATATGATATTACATAAATCGTAAAGAATGAATCAATGAAAATATACCACATACAGAACTGCCAGGGAGAAACGGTTTTGTAAACGTTCAAAAGAATGTATGTAGGGGGCACGAGTTTTGATCTGGAAATCGTTGCAACACGTCCAACCCTCTACTCAGGAATGATTACAATTTTAAACATTCAACGAGTATCGAGTTTTCGCTCACCAAAAGATTCAGATAGGCATAGTTTGTCTCGCGAAATGTACTCAAAAATATTTTACAAACCCCTAAATTTATTAGTTTTGAGATGGAAACGGCAATTTCATATTGAAAGTGTGTTTTTTCGGAAAAGTGTAATTTCTGAAAGGTTAATCACCCAATGGATCGATAGCTATCCCAGGATTATTCACATTGTAGAAAAATTCCCATACGCTGGTATTTTTGGAAATATTCTTCTGGGTCTCTTGTTTCTTATAGACATTTTTCCAAAATGCTATCGACACATCTCTTACTGATATGACAGAAAATTGTTCTACATACACTAAAGAGGAACGAGACGATGTTCCTCCACATTACCCACAAAATATGTGAAATTGTCTTAAGAAAAAGATTCGAGGTGTGTGAATGATACATATATCAAGCATAACATTCGAATCAGTTTATCTATGAATATGAAACTAATAAGTCAATATTGTAACTGAAGTGTATATAGGAAATTTTTTCCATCTGCAAATAGTTGTTAGATCTACTTATGTCAAATAATATCTGAAAACATTTCAATGCAGTCACTTGATCAACATCCTGCCAATTAACTTCCCCAAATTAAAAGAAATATTCAAAATGTTAATTACTTAAGCAGCACAAGCACCAGAATGAAAGCGTAGCAGCAAAGATGGCGGAATAACAAAAATAATTACTTACTTAAAAATAAAAAAATCTAAATATAACTGCTTACGCCATCAACTTTTTGAGGAATGCTGTAAATTGGCAAGAAAATATTCATTATTATGAGTCCACAAACAAAAAATTGTTTTTTACATTTTGTTTATTTAGTTACCAGGATAAATGGGTTCAATCGAGCCGAAAATATCACTGGGAGAATAAAAATAGATTCCCTTGTTCGTGGATCAAACTTGGATAAAACCTGGTGCTCATCAAAACGTCAACGTCATCCATGAGAAATGAAAAATGACTTAGTTAAATTTTGAAAAAGGCCACTCGTGAATAACAGAAATCACGAGTCTTGGCAAAATTTCATGAAAGTGATATAATGTAATGTCAATTCCAGAAAAAGACACATGAGCACAGAATGATTTAGGTGACGAAAGAATCAATCATCTATTCAGTGCGATGTTTTTTGGCAAGTAGTATGAAATTTCAGCTTACCTCTAATTTTCATTGAATATATTCATTTTGTTCATTTGGATAGTACAGAAAAGTCTTATATCAATTGCTCACGAACTTGGGGATTTCTGAACGAAAAACAATCATTATTTTATATTCATTGACATATTCATAACACCTCAATGAATTATTTGGAGTTATTGAAATATTCCTTTTTAATTTTTCATTCTGAACATGAATCATGTTTTTATTCATTATTTTGTCTAACAAATACGTTGATACCATTTTCTTGGTGTATTTTTTTTTTTGAAAAACATTGAGTTTTCCAGTCTGAGGTAACTAAATCGTGGATATAAAGTGTACAGTGTGAGTTAGATAATCAAAGAAAGAACTGGAAGATGCATCTTATTTTTCCAATGCAGATGCAGACAGATTTCAGATCCGAAACGTTAAGATAAGAATCTGTATGATTTCTGAGTTCTCGTTTGGAAGACAAAACTATCAAATTCGACGAAATACTGATAAATAAAATATTTCTCTTTGTGAAAAATACTTTTGAGTTCATGCAGTAACTTATTGGGGTGAACTGCCCTGTAATAGAGAACTTGATACAGGTGTACTGTATCAAGTTCTCTATTACAATTTTCAGATTGTAGAAGGTGAGAAAATCCATAAAAGGTTCATACAAAAGTAGTTGTTTCGAAAGAATTTCTTTCATTCATGTTATTCAATGTTCATGTGGAAGTAGTTGTTTGAAGAGAGTTTTATATTTCAGTTTGTATCTGAGTGAAACTTCAGTGAATGCTCTCCATATTTTGATAAAGACTATTTATTGTAGTTATTTTCTTTCTAGCTTTCTATGGAAGTTTTCCACATTTTTTTTAATGGTTTAGGAGTAAAAAGTTAAAAAGCCTTTTTGAAAATAAAATATTCCTAAAACACATTCACTGGTCAAGAATACGATTCTTGCATAATTAAATAAAAGTTCAATTAGAATAGCGTATAGAATAATCACCGACAGGAGGTTTTTCTTCTCTTATTCTAACTCAAACTTTTGATGAAAAAACAATTGAATTATGTACTACTCACGTTCGTAAGGGATGAAACCATCATCGTCTTCTTGTCCCATACAATCTGCTAATACTTCTTCTGTTTCAGCATCTGATAACCTTTCACCTGAAATTAAATATTTTATTGGTCATAATCAATGTGCTTTCCCGAAAATGTATTCAATACTAGGTAAAGCCCGCGACTTTGTTCGCGTGTACTTCAGTTTTAAAGTTTCAACAGATTTTTTAACAGCATAAAGTTCTCATGTATTTACCTAACTTTGATTCATAACCAAAATTTCAGCCAAATCAATTGAACAGTATTGACATAACTCCTCATTTATGAACCGATTGCAATAAATCAAATTTATTTATTTATTTATTTACTTCCAGTGGAATACAAAACGGGACAAACCCAAAGAGAGTATTCACAAATGATGAAGTGAAAATAAAAGTAAATGATTTAATTGCATATACGATATCGTGTTATGAACAGTTGATAAACAAGTGCAGTTCAAATTTCAATAGTTAAACATGAAAATGATGATTATATGAACGTTTGAGAGACGTGGTGAAGGTTGCGAGGGAATTAGAAAATATGTCAATTTCTATTGATTTGGATATAGAGTTATAAGATTTACAACACCTAATTAGGGGATAATTAAAATAGTAATTAGTTTGACTTTGATTTGTTTGAAATGAAAATGTTCCTGTGGTAATATACAGAGGTACATTAATTGAAAGTTGGTTCGATATAGAGCTGCTGTCGAAGCAATTATTTATTATTTTATATAGGAACCTAATGTCACCTATTTGGCGTCTGCCAATGGTATCAGATTGAGTTGTATTTCAATTCGTTATGGTGGAATCAAAAGTGGCAAGTGACTTGCCACTCTTGATTCCACCAAGAGCAGTACATATCAGAAATATGCGACGGGCTGTGGCTGCTCATCGTTTCGAGGTTCAACTTAGTACAACTCGAACCGACACTTGTCAAATATAATCCAACGCCCTTCGTGGTACTAGCCAGGGGAGTAGTTATTTCTTGATAGGTGTCAGTCCATAAACCTACTGTGTAGGTGAGATGAGACTGGCCTGAACGAATTGTTCAATTAGATAATTCGATCTCCAATGTTTTAGAACTATTCCAATTGGAGACCTGTGAATTGATCTTTCGGAGAACGTATTCCCAAATGGATTTGATCTCCAGCGATTCAGATCCAATGTGAATCACTACTTTCGTATAGGCACCGCCCTTGGAGCGCCTCAAGGTTTTTCCTGTTGTGCTTGTGTTTCGTTCTCAAATAAACTTGAAGACGGAAGAACGTTCTTTATTATGGAAAAAAGTAACGTTTACAAGATTCAACAGAGTCTAGAACCTTTCTTCACGACAAGAAAAAGTAAAAACTGGAAACATGGTACATACCAGGTAAGCTACATATTATCAGATATTTGAAATTTATTGTTTGAATGACCCGGAATGATGCTAAAATAACAGATTCCATTTATTCTAGGGTCAGTATATTACCCCTTCTTTTCCCGTACTGGTGTGGCCAACAGAGTCAAGAACCTTCCTTCACGGCAAGAAAAGGTGAAAACTGGGAACATGGTACATACCAGGTACGCTACGTGATATCAGATATTTGAAATTTATTGTTTAAATGACCAGGAATGATGCCGAAATGACAGATGCCATTTATTCTAGGGTCAGTGTATTACCCCTGCTTTTCCCGTACTGGTGTGGCTAGAATATTTTAGAAATACTAAGTACTTTACCATACTTATGAATTCTTAAATTAATACGATATCTTTTTCGTGTTTATTTATGGAGTTTTCAACTTCTTATGAGTATATTGACTTTTTGAGATTTGAGATTTCTTGATGATATAATCAGAAATGGAAAAAACTACATTCGGGGAGAAGAGTGTACATGTCTGGCGTTTTCATGTGGATACTGATCAGTTGAAAATAACACGATTTGTTGATGTATTCGAAATATTGAACAAACCTCTTTCTCACATGAATCACATTTTCATAATCTATGGGTTATCAATAACCTCAAAATGCTTTTCAAGTTAGGACAGTCTTCGCTTGGGTGTAGGCGGATTGAGAGCCGGCGTCAAGTCCAAAAACTACCTGAGGAGTAGGTAGATTAGACCTCAATGTAGTTTTACTCTCCAGCTCTTGGAAATAACTTGGAAGTGTAAGCCGAAACGTCGAACAACAAGAAACTTAGGAAGTGTTTCAATTCGAACTTCAGAATTTCAAACATATTCGTACATCACCATCTATATTCAAATATAAGAAGACTGTAATGGTATATGGTACATGAAGTCAACAGAAATATTGAAAATATCGGATGATAAAATATCCAGTGGAATGAGAAGTTCTGATGACATGAATTGTGGCAAAAAAAACATTAGCCATGTCATATTTCTGAAAAATGTGAGGATATGCATCCAAAATCTATTGGTATTAACTCCCTCAAAAAAAAAACACTTTTGAACTCACCAAGAGAAAGGAGTGTGTGGGCAAGTTCTGCAGCCATCATGGAACCGTTTTCTTCCTTGTCGTATAGTTTCAAACATTCCAAGAAATCGTCAAAGTTTCCTTGTTCTTTGTCTTTTTTTACTTGGCTGAAGATGGGAAGGAATTCATCCACTTTCAATTTTTTTTCATCTGAGATTGAATGATATCGTTAGTTTTTCATTTACCTCATTCTTTTAGATTCTTTCGAATCATGTACTCACTTTTCTTCTTGGTTCCACCCAATTTTTCGATTGTGACCAATGTTGGATTGAGGTTGAGGGCGCGGAGCATGTCTCCTAAGTTAACAGCATCAACAGTGCCATTGCCTTCAAAATCGTAAATGGAGAAGACAAAATTTGCCCCTGAAACATAAATTTTAATTATATTTGGATATATCTGGATGTATGCAAGGTGAATAGAGAATAATTGAGATCACAGGGGCTTTTCAAAAAAATTGAAATTTTGATGGAATTATTTGAAAAATTGTGAATAAAGAAAAGTTTGTATTGAACTTATACAAATTATCCTAATAATCGACAGCAATAAAAATTTTAACAGTTTATTCAAGTTTAAATGTACGAAAAAATTAAAATGTGAAAAGTCTTGATGAACTTGGACGATAATTGAACGATATATAAAATACCATTAAAAGTACTACACATATTTTTCAACTACATCAAAATGAATTATTGATGATTTTTGCTAATTACACAATTGTTAAAATAAAAAATATAAGATCAAGCCTATTAAACAATTTTCAGATTTGATTAGTGATGATTGGACATTGGACAGTTATTCTGTTTCATGGTAAATTAGTAAACACTAGTTTCATGCTTTTATATCTACCGAAAAAATCTTCTGGTCAGACCGGACCAATAAAAAAAGTATTTTTCAAAACATTTTAAGAGAAGAAACCGAAAATCGGATTTCATTTTATAGAAATTGATTAATACTCAATAATACAAGTCAATTGTTCGGGATGAAACCGATCATTTTAAAAATTTTCTGTCATTTCTACAACATGCAATGAAATGAATGGATGTCATAGCGATGATAACAATTTCAGGAGTAGGTACCTAAAAAATTTATTGGAATTCTCCAAAATTTCTGGCTTAACAATAATGCTTATGTTATTCTTCGAGCAAATATTCATCAGAATTATTATCTTATGCTCCATTATGAAATATTGATTGTTCAACTGTATTTCAGAAAAGTTAAAATTATATGAGAAACATTTGTTATATTTTATATCAATGAAAAAAAATTGTTATATTTTTTATATTCTATATCATTGAAAGAAATCGAACCTATATTGAATATAATTGATACGGTGAATATAAACAATAATTTGAATTCTTTATATAAAATTCCACTTGTGCCAGTGAAATGGCGTGTTCTTCTCCTCCATGAAGAACTCTAAGGTTCTGAGGAGAATCTGAAATGAAGCAAAGCAGAGTCTTGTTTATTAACTTTTCTATAAAGCAAGTATAAATGAGCCACAGTAAACGTTCCACAGTAAACGTTCCACAGTAAACGTTCCACAATGAATTTTTTTTTAAATATAAAAATTATTGAAAACTTCTCAATGAATATTCTGTTTACCAAAAAATGGTTTACTATAATATACATAGGGTGAAAACATTTGAGCCAATTATTTTTTGTTTGTTTTCGATTAGTTTTCAATTCAAAGTAATGGTAAATATACTTATGTGCTGCATTTGTTTTATATTTGTTGAATCTACAACTTGTACCCATTTATGGATGGGTAAAAGGAAGGATAATTTTCATTTACTTTAGAACCTAAGTGATGAATTTATATTGAGTTTATATTGATATCATTAAATGATAATAATACCACAAGTGAACTAATCAAAGTGGAAGCTAAAACTTCAGAAGAATTATAAAGAACAAAAAAAGGCCATACCAAATTATTGAAACAAATTGTGCTTCAATAACTTCAATTAAACAGAGTTTGTTACTGATTCATTGAATAAATTTAGTAACATTCAATACAAATGCTGGTAAACTCTTTTTCTAAAAACAGAACGCTTTTTTTCAGTAAAGGGATGATGAGTATTTCCAAAATAATACATTATGGAAAGTTATTGAAATTCCAGTGACTAATTCACAAATTGTTGGCTCATATTCAATTACTTGTAATTAAATCATTTATAATCACGACAACAGACGAGTATATCACCCAATGTCATTATTAGAATGAAGTAGGTCACTATTACAAAATAATAATGGAAACGTAACGAAAACTCCGTCCATTCTAATTATAGTGAACTTTTATTTCTGTTACTAAATTAGATCTGCCCTCTCTGTAGTCCCTGGCAAGTCTTGCCTTATAAGATCCCGATTTAAATTTAGCCAGAAGTGTTGCGTGGCACAAAAATATTCAACTACCACACGTTTTATTTGGATAAATAAATATCTACTCACTTTCAACGTCTCTGGCACTAAGATCAGCCTGAAATGGATAATATTTCTTTAGTCATATCGTACAGTGGTTTATATTCATACTGAAAAATGGAATGAATGGGAGGTCAATACATTTAATGTTCTCAGAGGATTGATATTGTTTTTGATAATAATTTTCAATTTATTTAATTCAAGACAATATCGTGTCTAATTGTATAATAATTGTGTTACTTTGTTGAACAAATTGTTAGTTATGAAAATACCATTTTTCGGCTAAAATTTATGTAATTATTGATGAAATATTTGATATGAATTACCATTTCGGGACCAACAAATTAAAAAAAAAACCGAAAAATGTTTTCTCGTCATAAGATACTAGAGATTCAGCTTTATAAATGAATGGAATCGAAAACACACTTCTTACTGTGCTTTCAAAATTTTGATTAGAATCTTCAGGTAAAAAAAATTGCATTTGATTTTTGCTATTCAAAATATGCCTAATCTAAGCTTGACAATAAATACAGTCATTGAAATTTATGAAAATTGAATGCATTTATAAAATATTATTTCATATTCATCCATTTTTCAGTGTTTACAGGTTATGGAGTAGTTACAGACACAAAAACGAAAGGACAGATAGCACAGTTCAGATAGAAACATAGATACATAGATAAAGATAGAGAGAAAAGAAAGTTATGTAAGTTGATACGACACTACATTAGAAACACCAAAATGGCCCAATACTACCAAAACATGTCTGCTGGCAAATTACAAGAAATTATGTAAATCCGGGAATATAGAAACTGAATATTACTTGAGGTGAGCATGTAACTAAGTGCAATTTTGATTCTCTAAAGAGTTGATTGGAAATATTTTAGAAAGCGTTAAAGAAACATGGAAACAAGCATATTCTTGTAATATCAGCTATCACTTTTCCACCTTTCTTATGTTACACTTTTGCACAATTTCTTTAAAATTTGTCCAGCACTGTATACACTATCAAAAAGCACATTTAGAAACCAAATCGGACGGACACTTCACAACATATATTATATAATCCAAATTTAAATCCAAATCCAAAATACCTAGGGGCGAATGAAATTTCTGAAAGGGAATCTTTGTAAAAAAAATACTTTGAGAAATTAAAAAAAGTTCAATACTATTTTCGATTTGTAAATCTTCTTTTTCCAGAACTTGAAAGCTCTGACATAAGCCGGTTCACCCAAGCTGGATTTCGGCTCCATTTTTGAAAAAGTTACACAAAAGTCGTGCTCGTTGTTTTAAAAACTACTTACCATTGTGTGATTATACTGCTAACTTGCCTTCTAGTAAGAAATGACCAGAAGTGGAGCAAGGAGTAAGACGGGACCCAAGTTTTATATGAATAGATGGCGCTTCGGTGCCCGACCGTTCACTGAAACTGAAACCCCTGAAAACCGGCTCAGACTGATGAACGCAACTTGGCAACGAGGTAGAGACAGGTATCTGTAGGATCCTCGTCGGTTACGAGGAAATATTTGGAATCCGTATATGTGCCCAAAATGATACTTGCGATATTGCCAGTGGCGTTCATAGAAATAATTGATGATCGTTTCAAATAGAGAAGTTATAATATGTCATAGTAAGGCTAGGTGAAGTTACAGTTATAATGAAAAAGTCAGATCCCACTAGTGAGATGCTAGTATTCGATTTTTCAAGAGTATAGCAGCTACTTGCACATTATGTAATACATATTTCAATATATAGAATATTTCAACTTTCAAATTTCTTTCTTCACATGGAATAAGCTTCCAAGATAATTTTTAAATCGGATATTTTCTCTACAGTGTGAGTTTCATAGGAAATTTTCTTCAGCGCAATAAAAATTGTGGATATGATAAGTTCTTGACAAATGAGAGTAGGCAATTTCAAAATATTTAAATTTAACTTCCACCTAGACCCATGGGGCCATCCAATACTTACGTCATACTTCAAGAGGGAAGGAGGGGGTCGAAGATGTGTGACAAGGGGGTCTCAAATTTCGTTACGCCACATTTCAAACATAAACTTTGAACTATTATCGAAAAACTCAAAAACGTTTGCAGTAATGGAACTACTGATTTGGAGGTTTGAAAATGAAACTTTGAAAGTGCAGGCATTGTGCTGGCTAATATATGAGCCACTTGGACATTGATGATTTTCCTGTGGTTGCCGAAAATTGGGCCAACAGATACGGGGCTTGATATTAAACAGGCCAAGATATTGGTATGCAAATCATGCGCGTGAATTACAATATTTACTACAAAAATAGTAAAATGCGAGGTTTTCTCATGATGTGGTGTGCGACAATCTAGCCTTTAGCGATTATATCGAGAGGGATTCTTACCCTAATTAATCAGGCGTCAAGCGGGTATGTAAACATAGAAAAAGATGATACGCTCCACTGTTACTTCAGCTAGCTTTGGATCCTCGAGCGTCATTTCACTTGAAGCAAGTTCCGTTTGATAACTATTGCCCCAGTGTCGAACTTTACTTTTTTAAGCGATTATGTGGTATCTATGGTTTTTTTGCATCATGCAAGGCCACTAATCAATACAAGTAATTACATAAGAAACAACAAAAGGTTTAGCCCATCGCGGAGACTCGTCCTAAAAGAAATGCTGCTAGACGTGCCAAAGAAATTCTTTGTTGGGATGATGACGATGACGCTGTATGATTGGCTGAAAGAGATGTTGACACAATGAATTTTCCTGTTGTTAACAACCCAAATGAGAACGAATTGGCTGCTATGCCAGTTATAAATTCAAAGGAGTGGGTTCAAAGTCCGCGGACTCAACATGATTAGGTTTGATCTTTATTAATATAACTAATCGTTTTTTGTTTGATGGATTTCTTGAAATGTTTCATTTGATGGTAATTTTATTTGAAAATTATTTAAATAGAAATAAAACAAAATTTAGAATTACTGTTTTGATTTTTTTTTATATTAATCACAAAATATTTATTGAATACAATAATAAAGGCAGAATAATCATGAAATACAAATCTATTCCCAGAATTTAGTTTATGAAAAAAGAAGTAAAGAAATTCCCACTCACAAGCTTTTGTGGTGAAATTGGGGACACGTGTGAATCGTTGTATTCATGCCAGTTGCCACTATATGGGTGTCTGCAATATGCTGTGTAATGCCCGTTGTAAGTAGTCCCACTGTGATTCAAAAGTGCATATAGATTATAAAGACAAGGAGCCACATTGTCTGCTGCATAATTGCTCATATCTAATCCTTTTCAAGAAAAGTCAATGGCAACTTTCAATTTTCTTCTGAATCTTTCCGTTGGACAGACTATTTTCAAATGAATTACTAAAATACGGAAAAACTTATGGATTGATAGGGACTTTGAGCATTTTTTCTTTTCTTGCACCTCGAACACGTCGGTTTTTTATCTCCATCTAAAGTTTTCTCTCTTGTGAAGGAATCCAAGCAGTGATAAACTCAATTGGCCAGTTCTTTGTGGTATGGGGAGAGATAAATCCCAGAAAGGATCGGAGGTTACTGATGAGTGTCCACAGTGTGTGCACTTCATAGTCAATTTCAATTGATCAACGAAATTGTCTACAATCTTGGAATGATATGAATGAAAACACTTCTTTGTCTAATTTCCATTAGGTTTATTCATTCTTACGACCTAGTGGAAATTAGACAAAAAAGTATTTTCATTCATCTCATTGTGGTGATCATAAATTTCTACAAAATAAACAAGTCATCAATGAAACAGAAACAATCTTAGAGTTGTTCATATCCAAATATCTCAGCCAGAACTCTTGTGCTTTTCTGCTGTCGCTAAGTTTTTCGTCAATCCTCGTTAAGATGAGTTTAAGTTTCTCAGTAATCCTATCAAGGTCCTCATGTAAACCTTCTAAAAAATATTGAAAAAATTCCTGCGCGTCCTGATGGGCAGAACTTATGAATCGAGAGGCAAATCTTTGAATCTGACTTTCGAAGTAGGCAGTGTATATTACTCCATCAATGAATCTGAATAATGAGCATTTATTTGTGAAAATGTCCCTTCAGATTGGTATTACCATGGTATTTCGTAAGCGGGTCATGATTACTATCTGACAGTGACGTTGTGACATTCTCCTAATAATATTGACATTTTCGCCACTGCAGAAGTTTCTAATACCTCCAAAACTATAGAACAAAACTATTCAAACGAGGTTCTTATGAATTTGTTTATAATTTCTGGGCAGTGTTTTTCAGCAGGACATGTAGAAAGTTTAACGAAAAGTATCCGAATCTACCGCAAATGGAACTCAAGAAATTTATACGAATTCAGAATAATTTCAATGCATTTGGATCTACTTCAAAATGATCAAGAAACTCGCCTCGACCCAGAACTTCTGAAGACAACCAGATTAATGTCTTGGCACCAAGTGATCAACTTCAAGAGGAAGATCAGTTTAATCTTTCTTGGGACCATGGAATTGGCCAGCGAGATTACCCGATCTCAATCCATTAGATTTTTATCTATGATGAATGTTTATAGAAAAAATTTACAAAATACCCTTGCGTTCTCGGAGATGAATTTTTAGAAAGAATTACCTAAACATTTGAAGATTTGGTTCCCAAAATCTGCCAAAGCAGTCAACACCCGCATTTGGAAGTGCTTGGAAGTGAACGGCCAGCAATTCGAACATATTTTGAAATATTCCACATGATTGTTTTACTTTTTCATACATATTTGTATCAATATTTCCACTTTCAATTTTTGTCGTGTTTTTTTTTAATTTACCCAAACATTGTTCTAAACTCGCATGAATATCTCAAGGTTTATTAGCGGTGGAATCGGATAGCTATTGTTGAACTTTCTACATGTTCCGCTGATAATTTTATAACACTGTCCAAAAATAATAAACGAATTCATAAGAACTTTGAATCGTTTTGTTCCATCGTTTCGGAGGTATTTGAAACTTATGAAGTGACGAAAATGTCTATATTATTAAGAGAATGTCACAAAGTTACTGTCAAATAGTAATCATAGCATGCTTACAAAATACCGAATGGGAATACCATTCTGAAGGGACATTCTCGTAAATAAATGCTCATGTCAGAAACTTGACTAGTTACGTATACGCATGATTGCATAGAAAAAAAGCAAATTTTAATAGCGTTCTGAATTTGTAATGATACACAGGGTGTTCTTTATAAAATATTCAAATTTCACTCACTTTTTCAAGCAAATGAAAATACTGTATTTCTTTACCACCCTGTATTGAAATAACGGAGATTACGATAAAGTGTGGGAAGCCTCCAAGTATCATCTAACTCCAAACCAAATTTCGGTACCATAGTATTCCTTAACTCAAAGATATCAGCATTTTTAGAGGTCGTGATTTACGAAGAAAAAAATTGAAATTAATTCATATTTCGAAAACGGCAACAAATATGTATAGAGAAATATAAAAAAAGTTGTCGAGTAATTGTTGTAGATTCCAAAAATAATATTATATACATGGTGTTCCGTTTGATAAATCAAAGTTACTACTACTTTCTAATGAAAGTGGCAACACCGCATTGTCAAAAATATATCATTTGGGTAGAGAATGTCCGAATGTGCTCTTTTTAAAAGTGATCCGTTTTCTGGTTCATTAGAAGCATCCAATGTGCCACCCACCGTGAATCAGCCGGTATACTAACAGTGGCTTTGTTTTATAGATAACTCTTAACATTATTTTTTTTGGAGGGTGCTTATACAGGCCAAGATTTACAAAAAATGAGAAAGAGTTATTTTTCAACGACTAAGCATTGGAAATGTCACCTCTATGATCCATAAATGTTACTAAAATTGATGATTATTGCTAATCGGAGAAAAAGTATTTTTTTCGGCAATCGTAGGGAAAGT
>WOGR01000153.1:0-31020 GCA_015342045.1 Leptinotarsa lineolata | reverse complement strand
GCCCCGTTTCGGTGAACGCCACATTCAACTATTAATTTGAGGGGGAAGATAAAGAGTGAAAATTCAGATTTTTTTCAGATGTATCAACATAAACATAAACTTTAAAATAATGCAATAAAAAAATTTGTTAAATGAGCCCATTATGGAAGTTTCCTCGCTGATGAAATTCTTACACAAGCTTCTCGTTCGTCCAGCAGCAGGACATCAGTGAAATCAATCGAGTAAACCACTTACAAACCGGTTTGGGGACATCACCCCTCACCAGTGCAAGAAATATCCAACCCAATTAGCAGTATGCCTGGGATTTGATTGACTTCAACGTGGCTCACCTACTATATGAAACTTTCGTATGACATGAAGCTTTGTTAACTAGTAACACCTCCATCTTGTGATGACTTGAACATTTTATGGTCTGTCTGGTGCTTGAACAACATCTTATATCGCAACATATCCAAACGCAAAATTATGAAATTTACAGGGAAATGCATATATATTGAACACCCCTACAATGTTGAGAATACCCTTCTAATATGGTGCGTTACAATAAATAAATAATAGTTTAATTAACTGAAAAAACAAGTTTTAATAGCAACATAAACTGAAAAATTATTCAAAACTAATTTAAGTTTGTGTTCAACATCGATAATAGGTCCTATGGCTTGATGTAAATAATGACTTTTGATAAGTCTGAAATCAGAATAAATCTATTCACAAAAAAAAAGGAATTTTGTTGTAAAAAAGCGTGAGGTGCTAAATATGTTATAAATACTTGGTTAGAAGCTGTTTGCCAGATTGGCAAACATAGGTCATAGGACCTATTATCAGTGGCGTAGCTACCTTGGGTGGCACCCGGTGCGGAAGTTCGTGGTGTCACCCCATCAAAAGTTAAAAACAATAAATTTTATATGATATTGATGAACGTCATGGATAATTCAATATTTATATTTTAAATATTGAACAAATAACAAAACACAAAAAAATCAAAGACAGAAACAATATTTTTATCTTATAATTAAAATATTTTCAATTTAGCTTTGAAAGCTGCAAAGTCAGAAATAGCTTCATCAAAATTTATATTTGGCATTGCCTCGTGTTCGATGGCTTATGTACCAAGATTGCTGAGCCGCGATTAACAATTCACGCCAACCACTTCACGAAACAAATGAGAAATGATGCAACTGAGACGTCAAGGATCGCGACTATGGGACGGGGAATCCCACGCGACAGCATCGTCCGCTCTTGGGAAAAACCCCGAATTATACATAGTGCTGAGCTAGTGCTTGTGGAGGAATCCCCGAAGAAGAGCTGTGCTAGCGATTTTTTTTAATGTTTGTATATTGTTTATAAAGTTGAGTCACCGGGCTGTTGTTACTCCAAAAAAGGTGACACCCGCCCCCGCCGCCCCACCCTTCCTACGCCAGTGCCTATTATCGATGTTGGACAGAATCTTAAATTAGTTTTGAATTATTTTTTAGTTTATGTTGCTATTAAAGCGTGTTTTTCAGTTTTTTGAACTATTATTAATTTTTCACCTTATAGTTTGGCTTGCTATTTCAGGCCCATTCTTTTCAATATAAAATATATACGCATGCGCAAATAGTGTGGTTGTCTTGGGAAAAACCCCGAATTATACATCGCCAGGATTGAATACTTGCTCACACACAGACTGTGTGAGAGCAAGTATTCAATCCTGGCGATCCTGATCAGGATAATGAGGTAAATTCATGAAATTCTTGTATTGTCACCGATTCTTGATAAGTGTACAAAGTTTAAAATACTTCTGTCTGTTTAAAGCTAGTCAAAATCGAGTCCAAAGGAGTCGCTTACAAACAAACAAACATACAAGTGGAGCTAAGATAAGTGTGTTAAAAACAAATATGACATATACGTATCAGATCAATAAAAATTCTTATAGAGAAACAAGCTGCTTGGATTTATTAATGAAAATTTTCGAAATTTCACAAATATAAATTCCCTAATTATATGTCAGATCTAAATTAAAATATTGCACTATAATTTGAAAACCATAATACACTCTGGAAAAAAGGTTCAAAAACAATTTTTAAAATTTATTCATTTTGAAACCCAAGAATATCCAGTAAGAAATTCCAACTAAGAGATTCTTTTAGACAGCAATGTTTCCTTAGAAAAAATAAGATATTTTTGATTTATTTTTTGTACAAACTGCTGCACAACCAAGTATACTAGGGTATGTTTTTAAATTGAAAGGGTTATATTTTTTGGAGTGATTAATTTTTGGGAAAGAAAGTTTTTGGCTTTCTACTACTCCATCTTGATACAAAAAAATGTGGGGCTTCCAAAGAAAGGAAGGAAGCAATCAATTTCAAAATAAGGAACTCTATACATAGCAAAACACAACTCTCTGCATCTTTCACTGCAGGCAGACAATTTGATGAAACAGAATTCAAAAGCATTGCATGCATGATCCAATTATGAACAGTGCTGTTTGAATCTGCCTTGAAACTTATCACTGGTATTACTGAAGTTGTGGAAAATTTTTTATGTTGAGATGACTATTTGAAAAATATAAATTAGGAATTGAGTTAATATTTCAAAACATAGAATTCAATTAGTCTATATTGTAAAAGGGAAAAGATATTGGTATAAATTCCATGTGAAATAAAACTTTTGAAGTATACTTAAAGTAATGAATATCATACCTGACTTCTTGTTCTATTCAACTCACAACAAAGACAATTAAATCACAATTAGATTCAAGGTCAAACGACAGTGATTGGGATAAGTTAAGAATATATCAATAACTAATTTGTATTGAAGGAAAGTCAATTTTTATGGAGGAAATCAAAGATTTTTGTCGATCTTCTTTGGGTATTTTTGTCGACCTTCTTTGGGTATTTTCACCTTCCACAATCTGAAAAATATGAAAATTGTAATGAACTTTATACACATGTAGAAAGGCAAACTTTTTAGTTCACCTCGATAAGTAACTGCATAAATTCAAAAGATTTTTCACAAAGATAAGTGTTTGTATATATGATTTAAATTTTTTCAAGTAACATAACATGTATGTTTTTCTTTATATCAGTAATTAATCTCATATTTGAATTTTTACATGACTTCAAAAATTTCGATATTCATTTGTTTATGTATACTGTATATTATGATGTCCTGGTTCAGTGTTACATTTACTTCAAACTATCAATTTTAAACCTTTGTTTTTTGTATTGACTTGTCCAATAAGATATTTGTAAATATTATATTTTGAATAAACTTACTTGCTCACTTATAATTTATTATTTTTTTTGATAGGCAAAACTATTAAATATGACAAGTTACTGATAAATTGAACATTTTTCTTTGTGAAAAGTACTTTGAACGCAGTAACTTATCAGACTAAACTAAAAAGTTTGCCCTTTCTACACGTGTACAGTTACAATTTTCACGTTACAATTTTCAGATTGTGGAAGGTGAAAATACCCAATAAAAGGTCAATAAAAAACTAATTCGTATTTACGTTATAACCACAAAAAGCTGACAAGCAAAATTCCCGACAATAGTAATGCAAATCTGCAGCTTCAAACAAATATATTACTTATAAGCCGAAAGATAAATGATGAAACTTTTAATTCTGACAGACAAGGTAAATCCTACCAATTTATGCAGAAAAATGTATACTGTTTAAAACTATTCCTGGCATTTATAGGTTTTTACTCTGCTGAAATAAAAAATCTTTTCAAAATTGAATAAATAAATTATCAAATGCCAGGAATAACTCCCCAGGAACTGGAAATCGCAGAAAATGTTCTGGTTATGGTAAAAAAATATTCACAAATTTCTTTATATTTATTAATATAAACTCCAAGAAACTGAATTTTCAAGTATTCCTGTTACTTACTACCTTATCACTGCTAAGATTGAATTTCTAAAGTCAGATGAACTTGAAAGGTCTTTTGGAGTATTTAAACACCTATATTTCAAAATTCGACAGAAATTCATGGTTATCAGTATTTTATCAACAAAAAACAATATTTCAGAAATCATATTTCAATTTATTCAAATACAGAGAAGTTTGGTTTGAAAATAAAAGTCCTTATCTCACGGCTGATAATATTATTATTCAATGTCAACACAATAGTGAGCTATGTACTTTGACCTATTAATATTGAAAAATTGTGGATCTCCCACTGGTTATCTTCAAATAAATCAGGATGAAACTTTACAAAATTATCAATAATTGGTATTATAAGCTGATTCAAGGAAAAACAAGGATTGAAAATATTTTATCAAGTCTTGCCATTCCAAATTAAAATTGTTTACTCCAGTCCATAACCCAGTCAAAGTCATAGGCATATTTACATAAATGGGTATAATTTATGTTGTATCACCTAGTTTAAATTCCATTTTCAAGTAATACCAAAATTATGAAATGAACAAAAACAAGGAATACTATCAAAAAAAATCTGAGGCCACTGAATATGGCCCAAAAAATTAGTTATTAGTAATAACATAGGGAAACTGATATGTCTCTAATGGGTTTTTAGTTTCACAGATAATTTAATTGCTGTCATAAATGTTAAGGGTTACACCAGGTCAATCAACTTCAGGTGAAGTAGATATTCAAATCAGTATGCATATCAAGTAATTTTCAGGTAGACAAATTGAATATAATTATGATGCAAGAGATGTATCAAATTCAAGTAAATAAGAACAAGTTCTAATCCTGAAAGCATGTACTAAGAAAATGTATTTAGAGAAATACATATTGCAAAATATTTATATAATAAATTTGAATGTAGAAGAAATATAAATTTTGCAACACTAATATAATCACAGATTCTCTTAGCAACACCACAATCAAAATCAGTGTTTCATCACAATTTCTTCTGGTGGAAAATAATTGATATTATATTACACATAACTGTTGACAAAACAAAATAAACTCTCTAGAATATCGATGATCAAAGGAAAAAGTACATACAAATGGTGATAAAATAGTACATAAAGTACAAAATACTTTTAACTTGCAGCAGAATTAACTGGAATTTTGGGAACACAATTTTCTTTTATTTGAACATTATTCAGTTAATGGTTAAAATCAAAAGTTCAGCACAGCAAAATTGTCTAGTGACAAAAATTACCATAACCATTTCTAAGACTAATAAATTATTATTGACATTAAGGACATCATTGTTAAAGAATACAAAGACAATGTACATACTAGTGGTATCGATCATGAAAATCTAATATTAGATACAATATCTGCACTACCAATTATCTTCAATTATTCAATGAACATAATGAAACTCCAATCAAAATAACAACAAATGGTGATAAAAAATATTTTCTTGGTGTCTTTTTCTATGCGAAAACATAAAAAATTGCCTTACCTGCGAACCTAATTTTCATCAAGTCTAAAGGGTGCAAAATCAACGTGGATATAGCTCCCCCTGATATTCCTGCCAGAAGATGTTCATATTTGAAATGACTGAGAAAAGAGAGCCTGGGTTTTTTCGACGGTGAGTGATTCATCATTGTTGTTGTTGTAGTCAGCTCATCAGACTTTTTAGACTGGAGAAGGATAAGTTCAGCATCTTGTACTTTCACTGTCAACACATAAAATTAAAACAATTAATATGACAATTAGGTTATGTAATTTCACAGAATAATTGCACCATCGGACACTTAATAGTTTTCAAATTGACTCACGTGTCGATTACTTGGTGCTATAAACACATTGTGGATATTGGGGAGATACGCCACAAATAAAAATAAATTTACGGAAGCAGTGCTTACTTCAACACAGCACTTTCCCAAGGATAACCAAAATGACGTATGTTAAGGTTTGTTTTGGTTCTGTATTTCGAACAGTTACTGAACCGTCCCGGATCGACGCCGAATCAATGCGCAGAATATTACTGTTACAGAACACTTCTGGAACGGTCCCAACAACTAATAAACCAAAACATATAAAAAATTATTCTGACAAGTGTATAAACAAAGATTTGAGATTAGGTTTTTGGCAAAAATGAGAGTAACAGGAATTAAGACAGACGTAATCTCTGATTATCCAAAATTAAACTGAAAATATACTGTCCTCTTTTTGTAAACTTATACGGATGTGTTTCACAAAAATATATTAAGAATAAATTTTTGGAATTGTAAAAGATGTAATAATAATAATAATTATTATAATAATTATTATAATTACAAATAAACAAATACTACTGCACTTATCGCTTAAGCACTTTATTCAATTTGTTCCCTTAAAAAATGTACTTTGACTCTTGTGAATAAAATTATTATTATTATATTATTGCTACATACATTTCACGTCTATCTGTTATGATATAAGAATAATGACGACATATTCATTTGTCTTATTTACCTCCATTAAGCAATATATTCGACGTAATTAATACAAATATTGAAATTGTAGATAAAATACTAAACAAAACACAAATACGGATAAAAATGAGGCTGAGAAAACGTTACTACCAAAATCCACAATGGAAATGAAAAATTTCATTAGTGCACAAGAGCGAATTCAAAGTTCTAACCGGTCACTACTCAAATGTACGAACTAATAATTCCATTCTGGAATAGTTCCGAATCGGTTCGGAGAAAACCAAAACATTTTGAGAATGATACTAGAACGATTCTAACTGAACCAAAACACATTTCAATAACTGCGCATGATCGAACTGTACGGAACTGTGAACCAAAACAAACCTCTATTGATGTCGATGGATGTCGATAGGGAAGTTTATCGTCAAGACACGACGTCTCTCGGGAATATTGGAACTAAGTCAGATGGTAAAATGAAAACAAATTCTCGTCAGCTGTTTTCACAAATCGTTGTAGTTTCTTCTGCTTCCCGGTATCGAAATCAATTTATTTTACTTTTTGTTCATAATAATCGCACCAAAAAATATTAGCCTCACAAATTGACAATCAAACAACACAGCAAACCCTAAACCAATGAACATAATCTATGTTTCACATTAAGCGATTCCGACCAGCTGTTTATCGTTTGAGTAGCGCAACCATTGGTAAAAATTCATCCCTACTGTCAACTTCGATATGTCTGTCGCTTTTCGGTTAGTTCCATTGTGAGCGTCACAGGACAGGTCGAAAACAAGTTATTCTTGTTCACCTACAGAACTCAAGGAAACTTATATTTTAGCTGCATTCGAGTACACGCCCGATCGAGCGAGCAGACTATTTAGTGCGTTGGCCGAGCTTTTATTGTCATCAACAGGTTTTTTTTCAAAATAACATCAAAGATTTCTCTCTCGAAAAAAGAACAGGTTTCCTTGGTAACCAGTAAATAATCCTTCTCAGTTTCTCAAAACACATTGCCAATTAAAGTATCAGCGGCGGCCCCGTGACAAAGAGTTTCATTTCGAAATTGTATGTTAAAAATATCAAAATTCAAGTATAAAAGTCAGTATTTTGTTCCATTCATTTTTTGTGCATATAGTGTTTTCTGAGTCAAAGTAATGTTCATTGACTTCTTGAAGAACCACATTTGTAGACAACCAAAAAAGATGTTTGAGATTATTTCATATAAAAAATTTTTGTTCAGTTACTCACTGCTTATTGTGCTACTGTATTTTGATATTAACGGTCTTTTCTACAGAATGTCGTATATTTACTCCACTGTGAATATATATGGTTCCGTCTGAAAAGATGAATGCTATTTTATAACCTTCATTATTACAATAACGGAGGATATACGCTACAGGAGCGCATCTAGGAATTTATTAAGGGTGGGGGGCACACTTGAGATAAACTTTTGCTATAAGTAAATGAAAATTAAGCTGTTTAGTGAACATGATGAGAGTTTAAAATAAAACCAATTGCTGTACCTAGCGAAAGTATTCTGTTTATTTCAAGAAATACATAGAAAACACCAATGATTCGTGAATTTTGTATGTTTCACAAACAAATGTTACCAATTGAACTGAATAATTGAGATTTCAATAAGTATATAATAAAAAAGCATACAAAAGCTATAGCTGTGTTTGTAGGCTAAACACTCACACAAATGTTACCAACTGAATTGTGTTAATTGTATGTCATAAAAAAGTCTCAAAAGTTATATCTGTGTTTATCTACACTCACACTACAATGTAAACTAAACTATATCCATCAAACAAACAAAGTAACCCAAACAAAGATAGATACGTGATCAAAGCATGATCACGACGCACATTTACATCTATTAGGTAAAATAAACAAGCCTCCTTTCGCTGGCCAATCAGATTTAACTGCAATCGGCTGGCGAAATTCATCTTACAGTGTCGGAGTGGTCACCTGCCATGTTTACAAATACGGTATTTTAAAGTTTAAAATTTTTAAAATGTCAAGTACAGATACGGCTAAAGAAACTGCTAATTTATCCCTACACTCCACCTTAAAAATTTTCCTATACACAGCCGCATATTTGAAAAAAATTCGGTCGTTCCTTAGTGCGACTCTGTACAAACAGCCTTGTCTGGGAGGTCATGTACACTATACATGATAATGTTTTGGAGCACTAAAACAACACACTAAAACAACATAGGAAAGAACAAATCGAGAGCAGGTAACGACCTCCCCTCAATGGCTGCTCAGAGCCCAGAATAGTAAACAATTTACTATTCTGTGCTCAGAGTGCTCAGTAATCTCTTCTAGTTGAGCGAATGGAAGTAGAGGGGGGAATGTTCTGCTGGCATAAGATAATAGCCGGCTTTTTTCTTGACAAAAAATTTGTAATTCAAACGTAATGATTAGTGATTGAAAATATTATTTCAAATTATAGATAGTTTTTTTAATTAAATGAGTTAAGAGGACTCATGGAGGAATCTGGTTATCGGTTGCAGTTTCGTAATGGGCAAGAGTGTAGGACTGGCTTAGGCTCCACGCTCTTTCTTCATAGTCAAACATTTTCAGTGTCCAAGGGGGAGCGCACGCCCCTGCCACGCTATGTAGGGTAGAAAAAGTAAAGTTTTTACCCTTGATGTAATACAAAAAATAACAGCTTTTTGCTATGAGTTCTTTTCGAATTGTGAATTTAGAAACAGTAAAATGTAACAAAAATGTAGTTGTTTTTCACTTATTATAAAAAAATATCTGATGAGTATCTTTCAATAAATCCGTTGGGCTTTGAAAACAAAAATGGGTTTCTACATATCCACAAATTTTGCGTAGAGTTTTGCTGCAAAATTTTGAGCTCCGATGCGATTTTCTGTTGCTGAAAGAATACTTTTAGTGCCATGAGAAATTACTATTTTCCAAGAAAATAAGCCTGTCTCTTTTTGTAGTCTGAGAACATATTTATTTTTTGTCATTTCCCGAGAGCCGTCTGATTTATCCATCTATTCCAAGTCTCCGGAATACACTGCAGCCTCAAGGCTTATTGCAATTATCCCCCCATCATCATGACCACCATTCCAACAATCTTCTTTCCTTTACTAGTATGTACATACCTTAGAGATCTTTCTTCTCTTGTCTAAGGTACATACCTACATCCTACATGTCTCTTGCTGGACGTATGTCATATTCTTCTGGACACAATTTAGGTTGTCCATATATTGTTTGCCTCTTGTGATCCAAAACCGCATTAGCATTGTTAATGCGGTGAACTCGATCACCAACTCGGGTATTGTGACCGTTACCACATCGCCTTTGAAAATGTCTACCGCAGCAGTAGACGAAACGTCAGGCATGAAAACCTGCAGACCACAGCCAGAAAACCCGGAAAATAGCTTACATACAGTTTTTAAAATATAGGAAGAGGTTTGAGAATTTCTGATCTCTTTCGCCAGTACCGTACAATCTAAAGAGAGAGAGAGCAGAAATTCTTAAACCTCTTCCTATATTTGACAAGCTGTACAGTCTTGAATTATATTGAAATATTAAAAAGTTGGTGTGATTGATCCCCTTTTAGATGTGAACTTTAAGTCTGGCTAGTGGCTCCATCGAGTTCCGTCCCGACACTAAGTTTTTAGGAGTCTAAATAACAAGCTAAGGTTTGAAAATAACGTTATAAGCCTGAATAAAAAATTTGCTCTAAGTTGTTAAGCAGTGAGAATAGTCAGAACGGAACTGGGGCTATCTGTAGCTAAAACAGTTTACTATTCACTGTTGGAATCACCTTTAAAAAAACATCATCATCATCATTTGGATAAATTGAACACTGTCCCTTTCTACTACTCCACCCACAGCTTTTACAAAATTAAACTACCTATACCTACTTCCTCTCTAGTAAAGGATTATAATTTACACTGAAGGATAAATGTATAAGCAGTTGCCGAATTATTTCAAAGATATCAGCAATAATGAACATTTCAAAAATACTTCAAACAAATCATTATATAACTGACCGTACTATAGTTTCGAAGAGTTTTTCACTGATAATTTTGAATAGCATTTTTAAAGTTTTTATGTTACGTTCTGACCAAGTATATTTTCTTTGTTAGTTATTTTTGTATTTATGTTCTTGAATTTGCATTGTTTTTTGATTATTTACCAATGTAAATCTTCTGTAATGTATATTTTCATGATGCACCGTGGGTGATACTTCACTCACTTTTGCGGTAATTAGTTCCTCTATTCTGCGCTTTTTAGCCGCTTTTCTCAGACCAACCCGTACATTCTCCAATGAGCTTGAAGAATCTTCAATCACTTCTTGTCTGCGTGATTCAGTCGTCGCACCCCTCTCCATGTAATCTTTGTGGTGGAGGCGACGTCGCTTCGGAGATTAATTATCACTACCACTTTCCATTGCAGTCACACAACACTTAAATGACAAAAATAATCCCACTTCTGAAATGTAACAGCGGAAAATAAGTCTTCAAAAGTATGCTTTATTCTGTCTTCAAATATATTTCTTAGTCACTTGTTCGATTACTCAGGTTTACATAAGAATCCAAATACAAAGAAACAAAACGTGTGTCTGACTCAACCCTAAAATGACTAATTAACTGGAGTAGAATAAAATATATACGATCTTCCTTTGTTCTAAATAACAACAGCTTAAATACGAACAAAAATAGTGATAAGAATAATAATAAGTGTACCTGATCACTAATTGAGTAATTTCGTTATTCTTCTCTACTTCATTTACTTTGTCTACAAGATGTTTAACATTCTTCATAACAAAGTATATGATTGATTGATAATTTGGAGCTAGTAACATTTACTAGACATCCAGTGTTGTTACTTGAATTATATGGAAAATTTTCTCAGCTATATTTGGTATGCAATGATCCTAAAAGGAAGTCATATCACCATCTGGTATACTATAGACAGCTGCGATAACAAATTTCACATGATACATTTTGCAGCTGGCACACATTGGAAGCTCAGGGATTCAAAAAGAACTCACAAGTGCTATGCAACGTAATTTCATTTCGCTCATATCTCTGACTAATGAATGATAAACAAGTTGAAAAAGACAAAACACGATGACAAATTATAAAACTTTAATAACAAGCCATACACTTGAACAATAGTAATTTACTCATTTAGAAAAGATGAATACAAAAAATACATTCTATTCTACATTATGACATACACCTTACTGAAAATATCTAATTCACTAGAAAATACCCCGGGTATATGATCCCCAATTTCTTTTTCCAAGTCCAATAAATAATATTCATGATAGTAACAGATGAATTTATAAATATTACATTGTAATATCAAACAAAAGATCATATTTACATTGAATTTCATTTCAACAATTAGTTGTAACCGAAACTTTAGAATATTAAATAAACTAGCATTGCTAGATTAGAATGATAACAAATCTGGATTGTTTACACAAAACAATTATAAAACAAAATGTCCATATTGAGCAAATTTAATCAAAAAGTAAGTTATGGAAAGTATATTCTGATGGCACCTATGACAAAGTGCATTACAGATCTACATTATGATTTGTGGCTCAGGAACAGATGTAGTAATATTTTTATGAGGCAAAACTTGCCCTCCATTTATATAAGTCTCATCTTTGACGATGACATCTTCTCCAAGAACGGTGGTGCCTTCCATTCGAACCCAGCGACCTACCGAACAGTTCCATCCTACAATGCAACTCTCTAGCCAGGAATTTGATCGAATTGTTGCGTCTCGGAGAATTGTGCTTCTCTTTATACACACACCTGAAAAAAAAATTAACTCGATACAAATATGTATAGATCATGCAAAGTAAGTTTCAGACACAAACTGGACGAAAAAGCCCTCTCTAAACAGCTACTTTCATATAAACATTGAATTACACAGAAAAAAATATTTTTGAAACTAGATTATACAAAAAACACTTTTGTCTATTCAGTTTTTATTCCATACACTCGTCATGGAATTGAATCAGATATCATTCACAGGATTGCTACATAGGCCTCCTTGGGGAAATATTTTAGAATTTTCTGATAAATTTGATAAAGCATTATAGCAAATAATACCAGATTCAATTCTATAATTAACGTCCTAAGGAGACCAAATGAAATAAAATTGAGTATCATCTTGATAGAGGCAAGTTTTACATTGCTTAAGACTCCTGAGGAGTTTGAAAGAATAAGGACCAAACAGTATAGAATAATCAAGTATTGATTCTTGTGGTACCTCAAATTTAGCAGGAAGGCAGTCTAATGAGCCATAATTATAGAACATTTGCTGATGTTTTTGGGTAAATTTGAAAATCAAATAACGTCTCTTGCAAAGAGTCCTATATAAGTCAACACATAGCAATACTGTGTGGTTAACGGTATCAAACGCTCTACTAAAGCCCAGTAAAGCAAGAATTGTATACTATTTTTCGTTTATTGCTCTGATGATAATAACTTGTAAAACGAATATAACAATTTTTGAAACAAGTATATCAAACACTCAATATCTTGATCATATCACTTGAATAACACATCAACTGATTATGGGCAAAGTTGGCTAAGATATGCTATGCTCATTAGGTGTTCACCCCCAACAGTGTACCAATGGTATACTCAGGCACATTATATTTTTTATGTTAACTAAAATACCACCTTAAAGCACTGCGGGATCTCTTGCGAGTCTTCTAGAGTTTTCATATTACAAAAAAGAGCTCTCAACTGATTCATGTCAAAATGTATTCGCAAACTTTAGAATTTTAATGATGACATCACTTTATATTTATGCAGTGCCTTGTTATACAATTATAGAACGTTCACAGAATCAGAAAAAGTTGATCAAATGTATGGAACTGGAAACAAACAGTACCACCAAAACATTCAACAAGTCTCTACCAACAAGTCTCAATGGATGTTATAGGACTTTCTTACATGGATGTAGATTTTTTTATTAGTTAACAAAAACTATTGAGGAAGGTCAGCAAAATCCTCAAGTTCAAAAAAGAAATCAATGAACTTTTAATCAGAAAAATGTGTTATAGTTGTTGGGGAATTTCTCCCTGACCTTTCATATCTATTTTTTAATTTTATTGTACGATCATTTACTTATATAAATGAGCGTATTTCAGTATTTTAGATCCTTTTTTAAATTTGTATATTGATTCTTCAAAAATCGTATATCTACAAATCCGATAACAACCCGTTTGTTCATATTTGGTGAGAGATGTATGGGTACTTTTCAGGGACAATGAAATAAATAAAATGAATAAATGTACATACCATCTTCTACAACAACGCCAGGCCCAATAGTTACATTTGGTCCTATCTGACAGTCCTTTCCTATTTTGGCAGACGGATCCACTAGAACATTTCCAACAACTCCTAGCCCTTTATATAATTTACTACCATTGGTGGACCTCAAATGCTTCAAATACAAGCACATTCCTGTGAGGAAATCCTTGGGCTGTCCCACATCCATCCAGAAACCCTGTAGGTCAAAAGCAAACAACTGCTTATCAGCTGCCATGCCTGGAAAAACCTCCTTTTCTATAGAAGTAGGTCGCAGCTCAATCCGATCTATTACACTGGGATTGAGAACGTAAAGGCCAGCATTGATTTTATTAGATATGAACTCTTGTGGTTTTTCTACAAAACTTTGTATACAGTTGTCCTTACCGTATACAACCACTCCATATTTTGAAGGCTCTTCTACCTTTGTCACAACAATTGTACCCTCTTTTCCATGTGCCTCATGGAAACGAGCCAAATCCCTAAAAGGAAAATCACAAATGACATCAGAATTGAGCACAAAAAATGGCTTTGTGCTTTTTGACAGGTGTTCTCTAGCTAAAGCTATGGGTCCTGCTGTTCCCAATGGTTCAGTCTCATGGGAGAACACTACAGTTATTCCAAGTTTAGCTGCCTCTGCCGTCAGTTCCTGTTCCATCTGTTCGGCCCTGTAGGACACAGCAAGAATCACTTCGGTCACACCGGCTTCTACCAATGCTTCAATTTGGTGAAGAAGGATTGGTTTGTTGGCAAATTCTACAAGAGGTTTAGGTCGACTCAATGTCAAGGGTCTCAGTCTTGTACCATATCCTCCAACCAAAATCAAGGCTCTTTTTCCTTCTTCCCCCATTTCTATCTATAAAAAGTAAACATATTTCATCATCTCGAATTTACATATCTGCAAGAACAATTTCAACATGTTTTCAAAAGGATAATAATTACCAGTTTTTATTATAATTTGATCCAGCTATTCAATAAACCGATCAGAAATACACGTCCTCATTTGATACGTGACTCAAAATCTCATCAAATGATAAGAAACGTCAAATTATGCATTCTCCGAATTTTATAAATTGTTTTCATAAGAATTTGTTAGGGTAACCTATTAGTGCTGTTATCCTGTTGATCAGTGTCAGTGTTGACGTTTCTTGTTTTTGTTTACAGATTGCGTCTGGGAGCTTCAATCGGTTTAAGGCGCTTTTCAACGCTTAATGTGGTACTTGTGACACAGAATAGATTGTTACTATTCTGTGCTTGTGGTAGACGGTACATGGTAATTAGGTACTGATCCAGCCGCTGAATAAAATGAAAGTGTTTTTTTTCGATGAACGATTGCACTGTATAATATGGGAGCTATCAGTTCTGATTTTGTCTATATAAATCCCTTTGCAATGAAATTTGAAAACGTACATATTGTTTGGAAACAATATAATGAAATTATGATCAGCAGTAAAAAATATTGTTTCTTGAAATTCAAAATAATATAGCATCTAGTTGATTGAAAGAGTGCATTTACGCTGCATTCAGCAGAGTACTGTCCGCTTATTCGTCCTGGACGCTCCTATCATATTCTTTCCTAACAAAGACAAGTTTTCAAGTACAACGAAACATCTTTGATAGATTGCCTCAATCAATAGAAACACGCTAATGTTTCAAATACATCAATAGATGAATCTATCGGATCCATCGTTGGATTATACCACATTCAGCGGCGTAAAGTGGCTTTAACTGCCTGCGCCTGAAAAGTACTGGACACAAGCATTGTTTTTTATTATTCTAATGTTCAATGAAGTTTCTTGCAAGTTGTCTTGGTACCGCTGAACTGAAGTATGTTCGTTACTGAGTATCGTTATTGAAACGATATTTTTGTTATGAAGTGCCGGTAACAAAACAGTGAACAGCTCAGTGAGCGGTAAGGATTTGTATTTCTTTTTGTAGGACATTCCTTTTCACTTCCCAACTTCCAATATCCCTATATGTTATAACGTTTGTAGTTACTGTTACGCTTTAAACTACAATATCATCTATAAAGCAAGAATACCTACTTATTTTCTTTAATCAATTAAAACACTAAGAATTCAAAAATTAGCGACTATTTCATGAATTCAAAGGGGTATATTTTTAATCTTCCAAAGAAAGATAGAGAGCAATTATTTTCAAAATGAACTCTTTACAAAGATGTGCAGATTATGCAACTGGAAGAAAAAGCCCTCTCGAAACAACTACTTTCATATAAACATTGAATTACACAAAAGAAAAAATATTTTGGAACAACTACTACATTGAAATATACATAAAACACTTTTACCTATTCCTTTAGTACCTACTTCAAACATTTGTTATGGAATTGAATCAGATATCATTCATATGCTTGCTACACAATATAGTAAATGAAAGAGGTAAAATTTCACTTACATGGAACAGTCAAAGTTAATGGCATGTTCCATGGAACATCGATGTTTTGGCATGAGACATTTGCTCTATTGCCTCTTCAGCACCAATCTGGATAACATACTAGATGGAAGCACTCAATTCACTTAAGAAATGGCGACTGTATGTCACGAATGACTTAAATTTACTCATGTCATCGATGACAGTACGTAATGACATTTATACACTTTTTTTATTCAATCCAAGCCTTAGGAATCTTGTTCAAATTGAAAGGAGCATATTTTTAAGAGATACTGATTTTTGGTAAACAAAGATTTTGGCTTTCTACTTCTCCAACTTCATACAAAAAAAAATGTGGGAATCTACCAAAGGAAGAAAGAAAGCAAAAAATTTCGAAATATAGTCATTACACAGAAGTAATTTTCAGACACGAGAACAAATAATAAAATCCTGTATGGCAATTTTATTTTTTCAAAAAAGCCTATGCAAAAATCAATTGCATTCAATGAAGATATTAGACAATAAAACAAATTGAGGAAAAAATTTTGTTTTGCAGAGTGAAACCAATCTGATAATCTGGTAATGATTTTTCAAATACATAAAACGTACACATACCACAAAAAATAAAATGCAAAGCAATTTCACTTTTAAATCGTCCAGAAAAATGTGTATATTGAGTAAATTAAGAATTCTCAATGTAAAATGAATGTGAACTGTCAAATACATACTATGAATAATATTCATTGTACTAAAATGAAAAGCATTTGTTTCTTGGAAACAAGAAAATGGAAATTTCATATTTTCAAAAACATTTCAATTACAAACGATAAACCCAGAAGTCGAAACTTGTGCGAGCCAAGAATTAACGAGGTCTTAACTTTGAACGTGCGATTTCCAGAACAGTTACATTTTCTCTACCCAAAGCAGTTTCTGGTATACAAACATAGCTTTTGAAATTTTTGAAATAATCAATCAATCGATGAAACCCAGTTTCGAACCTGTGACTATTGGGGAGTGGAATGATCACGGTCCTGGTCGTGCGGCTTTATGATATTGAGTGGAACATACGAATTTTTTATCGATTTTCAATAGGCGTGAGTTTGTGAAAAATACGAATCACTTTAGTTACAAATATATCCTCTATACTCTGTCCATCTAAGCAACGAAGTGCTCCTAAACATTATCATGCATATTGCACGTGATCTCCCAGACAAGGCTGCTTGTTCAGAGTCGCACTAAGGAGTGGGGTGTAGGGACACGAATTATCAGTTTCTTCAGCCGTGTCAGTACTTAACATTTAAAAAAAATTAAACTTTAAAATATCGTATATGTACACACCACAGGCGTTAAAACGTAACTAACCACTCCGACACAGTTACAATGAATTCCGACAGCCGATTGCACTTGAATCCGAATAACCAGCACAAGGAGACTTATTTTATCCAATAGATGCAGATGTGCGTGGTTATCATGCTTTAATCACGCATATATCTTTGTTTGGGTCACTTTGTTCGTTGGATGGACAGAGTTTAGGTGCTTTGATGAAGTAACTATTATGTATAGAATTACAGAGATAATTCAAAAGTTTTCGTGAGACTTTTCCCAAGCAGTTTACAGAATCGCAGTACCTACGTGTTCCATTATTCACTGTCATTTCCATACGAAAGATAACCCCCAAAAGTCGAATTTGTGCAAGCTAAAAATCACCGATGTCTAACTTTTTAATGTGAGATTCTTTCGGTATAGATCAGCCGAAATACAATGAACTGCAATGAGTAGAACTAACCATTCACTCTAACGAAAGCGGCTACCACCTTTCTGGTATAATATAGTGGATGACTCTTCAGAAATTATATTAGAGCTATATTTCAGCTCAAAATTATTTCAATTGTTTGTCACATCTGTCATAGCCACAATAAAGCCTTGTGAGTTGCGGTGGAGGGTAGAATAGACCCAGTCACTTCTGACCTAACCTAACCACATCTGTCAAATATTGATGTTTTTAGAGTCAGGCAAAAATAGTATTGTATGATTGATGTATGCGTGTGCTTATCAACAAAAAAGCAATCTATTGAAAACACTTCCCTCATCAAAGGTGAGGGAAAAGTGATTCCAGAGGTTCCAAATTCTATTTATCAAACAAAGGCAATAAGGCAGCATAATACAACTTTTTTCTTTTACTTCTATCCATCAATAAGATTATTGAAGTACTCATTTGCTATTCAATATTTTGATGACGTTGACGTGAGCATGGCAGCTTTCTAATATGAACACACTCTCCTATATTATATGTTTCGAAGATTCAAAATAAATGCAATTTCTGGATTTGAATGAATTAAACGATTTTTTTTTATCACACCGGCTTTCTTCTTGACACCGTGATCACTTGAACATAACACATTTTGTTCACGAATAATGTTCAAAAAACATGATTTGTGAGCAAAACGTGTTACATTTCAGTGACGAAAAGAAAGTCGCTTATATCTTTGGTAGTGTTTTATGTATGTTATCTATGTCTTTGATATGGACCACGTTCCACGTTCACCATTGAAAATGTAAAGTGGGTTGTCGAACGTCGAATATAGTTTTGGTTTTAAACCGGGACAAATTTAATTGATTACCATATTGAAGTAAATTATTGTTCTAATAGATATAGATAAATTTAATTTTGGGTGAAGGAACTCTTCATTAACGGGCACAAGATCGAATAGAACAAATCAACAGATTATGCGTATATGAGATTTTGAGTTTAAAGGTCAAAATAGCTATTTCTCGAGTCCTGCCCAATCTATTTGTGAACGAATGGTGTCAACTGTGCGGTAATCTCCGTAGATATATGAAGTCGGCACATTGAATAAATCATAAGATAAATGAGTATTTAATAAAGACAAACAATATTTCTACAAAGTATACCAATAATATTTATTAAAATGGCTGCACCCACAAGGATATTGAGCCGTTTGTTCAGTAAGTACTTATATAATGTCCAATACTTTGTTTTAAATAGACATGGCACAGACCTTGATCATTTAACTGTTAATTTAACTGGGCTGTTGCATTTCTTTCACAAATATTAAATTTTTAATATAGGAAGAGAGCCCAAAGACTGATTTCATTCAATATTTTTTTGTAGCTGACGGATATAAAGTCAGCCAATCAATCAGATTCAACAGTTATGAAGCGACAAGAAAAAATCTAAAACTCACTGCCCAAACCAAAGTTATTTGCCAAGGCTTTACTGGAAAACAAGGAACATTTCATAGCAAACAGGCCATAGAGTATGGAACGAAGATGGTTGGAGGCGTCTCGCCTGGAAAAGGGGGTAAAACTCATCTCGATTTACCAGTTTTCAACAGTGTCAAAGAGGTAAGGTAATTTTAGTCCTTTCTCAATATAAAATTTGGTTATTTAACTTGAATTGAATGAATTATTAAGTGACATTCACTTGCTCCATTACAATTACTGATATAAAAAAAGGACAAAAGTAAAGTATTTATCAAGGTTAACTACAGTACAAATATAAAAAATATACCATAGTTTGGTGGACTAGTCAGCTAGAGAATTGTATTTAATGTTAAGAATTACAGGTTCTTCAGTCATAGTCGATTCGAGATTTTAGAAGATTTTGATAGGATATATACACTGGACAATTATTATTTGTGGAATAATGATCAGTTTAATATTTTTTTTGAAGTGACTGTTGGAATGCTGACAGTTATTACATTTTTACCTATTATTATTGTTGCAGAATTTCAATTCATGTGTTCCACTGCAACATGAACAAATAGTATCATTTCTACATTTGTGGTGATTATGTTGGAATCGGTAGCACTTTTTGCATTGTGTTATACTATTATAATAATGATGATCACTGAGTTAGTAAGTTAGTTTTACTTAATAATGGGCAAAACCCCGAAACCGGTCGTAAGAATAAATAAACGTAGTGAAAATTAGACAAAAACGTGTTTTCATTCATCTTTTTAAAATGAGTAAAATAAATGAAATGAGTATATTTGTTATTAACCAAAGTGTAACATACTCAATATATGTAAATAATGTTTATATCTTTAGAATCAGGTTATTCGTAAGTATTGTATGTATATTCATCTATAAATATTACTGATTATTTAAATACCCGAAAAGCAGCATAAAAATACTCCAAATAATGTCTTTCAAAGAATAATCACTAATTATGTTGGAGATTGCTAAGGGTCTGTCGATCTGATCATGTTTATCACCCAGTATATTGAAACTGTTACAATAATATGTTTATTTATTTGAAATATAACACATTTACTACCAAAAATATATTCTTTGACTATGTATCTGTCAGTTTATATCCAGGTGCTTATACTATTGTGTAACTCTAGATGTAAACGTGTTCTACTTTGGATTGGTTCATTTTGTGTTAGATGATACCGGGACCCAGAGCTTGCTTGCTGTGAAAGCTGCAGTTAATGTTAAAGTTTGCAATAAAATGCCTATAAGACTCTCTTTTATCTCTGATATTCATGGTTTGCATTGTAGCCTCATATGATTATGTTTTTGTAAGAGGAGTTTGTCATCATTACTTATTATTCAGTTCTTGTTGCCCGTGATTTTCATGAATGTTATAAACGACAAAAAAAAACAAAAAGAATATGAAAGAGTAAAAACATGTCTGAAATCTTCCAATTATATTGAAATTGAATGTTCAAACAAAATATTTTTTTTAATCATTGGCCTAAAATAAAAATATAAATTTCACATTTTTCTATGCAATAACACGTTCTTTAATTTTTTTTCCTAGTTTTCAATGGACAAAATTTAATATAAGTTCCATTACAACGAAATAAAGAAACAAAAAAGCCACTGAAATCAACAGAAAATCAAATTCGATAAAAACTCAACATAGAGATTTTGTACAATCCCTGATACTGACCCCCACATAACTTCAGCAACCTCATCATCCTAGGGGGGGCGTTATTTAGATGTAGTACAGCAAATGAGGAACATGTAGTATTTTGTTTATCTGCAGAGTGATGTATTACTCCAATTTGACTTTTAGTTCTTGTTCCAAACTTTATATTGATGAAACGATACATACATGGTGTCAATTTGACAACTTCCCACCCTCAATATCTTCCTTCCAGTAAATAATATGAGAAATATAAAAAACATGTCAATTCAATGATCAAGGGGGACACTTTTAAGGACTATTTGCAGCCTTCGTGGTTCAACCCCCTAGGAGGAGTAGATGTTACCCTTAGAATTTTAAATGGGAAGGGGAGTCAAGTGGCACATCATTTTGATTGGCGTTCAATTCTGCTTCCAATGGTACCCAAAGCCTAAAGCAATGCCTATGACAGGTTCTGATCCGATGAAGCTACTTGCAGCACCCTCCTTTGCAAGGAAGTAAGCAGCCTCGTTGCCTTCCAGGCCAGTCTGGCCAGGAATCCAGACCAGAGACAATTTGTTAAGTCTTCCTATTGAGGACAGTCGTTTTTGGCAATTTGCTACCAATTTAGACGTTGATCGGTAGGAGCCAAGAGCTGCTAACGCCGCTTGACTGTTCGAGAAAATTTTTATTGGTTTGTGTGTGAGGTTGGATTCTACCAATCTCTCTGCAGTCTCTCAAAAGCAAATATTTCCGCTTGGAATACAGTCGCATAAATCCCAAGGCAGGCTGATATCTCTGTCCTGGGTCTGCAACTGAAGACACCTGCACCAGAGCCTGAAGGTGTTTTTAATCCATCTGTGAACCAACAACTAGCTGCTCTTAATATTTCCTTCTCCCGGAAGATCCAGCCCTCTCTACTCGAGAAAGTTCTGTATAAGGCAGTTCGTAGTTGACAGTTTGGGGCATAAAGTCACGTAGTAACGGTTACATCCATCAATTCATGGAAATATAATTGCTGGATCCAGTCACAATTGAAGTGCAGCAATCTATTTTTCTATTCGTTTTACTAATTGACTCATAATTCGGCTATAAAGAAATTCAAGCATTCTTCCGCAATGCATGCAATGTTTGGGTTCCTCCATTCTCATACACTTTCTATAAAATTTCCTGTCGATAAGTTACTATTGAGAAATCAATGATGGTGAAAGTTTACCTGTTAAATATCTGTACAATGAATCAGAAATTAGTTTAGATCAATCTCCTGATGATGTCAATTCAGGTGTCAAAACGCTTATCAAAAAAAATATTGCAGTTCTGGCCCTTTTTACACCACCATTCTTCTTTCACAAGAAGAAAGATCTATTTCGTCTTAGATTACCTTGTTCCTTTCGAAACACTTCAAATACTTTCAGAATATTACTTTCTTGAAATGAGAAATTATGTCAATATTACGACCCAATAAGTCGTAAAGTCAGATTTCTCAGTAGGAACTCAATCATAATTCCAAACCGAGAAAAAATTTATTATTACTTCGAAATGCTTTTGATGTAGAAAGTACTATTTCCCAGTTTTATTATTCAGATTATAGGTGATTGAATTATCAATAATTTCGTGGAAGACTTATTTTTTCGAACTCTTCATTATACCTTCTCTACCATCAGAATTCCTTTCATACACACTTATCAATATCCACGCCGCATACAAACTTTCTCCCATATTCATGTTATTACTTTCACAATATACATATGTATTCAGGATAGGATGAAAGCATCCTTATAAAGTTATAGACATTAAAAAGTAATAAAAGTTGACCCTAAAAATAAAAACTCATTCGTGAAATTTGCAGTTCTAGTAGATTTTTCGAATTTTAACCCGATAGAAAAATCATTTCAATCAATATTTTTTATTAGATTGTTTCAAAAGTTTCGTCCGTTTTGATGTCATGGTTTTGTAGCTCCGTTTGATATTCATTTTACTGTGTCTAAGTATACAGTGGCGTAGCATGGGTTTAAGCTGCTTGGGGCCAATTACGTCCCCGTCCTCGAGTTATGTAATTCCATGCCCAAGCCAAAAATTATCTGAATTGATAGTCAAAGATCTGCCTCACCCACCATACTTCCCAGATTTTTCGCCAACCGACTACCATCTTTTCAAGCACTTCGATAAATTTCTCATCGGTAGAACCTTCGCCAATCAGGACCAGGCACAAACGGCCTTCTTCGATATCATCAAAATACGAGCAAACAATTTTCATGCTGACGGAATTATTCGATATGTGTTATAATGACAAACGTGCACTGATTCAAATGGCGTTCATTTCGATTGAAGTGAATAAGTATCCACTGAGATATTACAGTTTAAAGTAGACCCATAAAAACTAATGGCACTGGCACTTGCAGTAAAATATCCGAAAATTCTATTTTATTCCAACATTTTCGTTTTATAATAATTGACTTATAATAATCGTTGCTGAGGAAATGCTAAATATATTTGTTGAAGTAAAAAAAATTGCCAGCCATTAAACTCAAAAGTTAACAATGGAGTGAAGTTTTGAAATTCATGACGTTATTTCAAAAAGTTGTAAAAGCAACAAAAAATTCGATACCGAAGGACTCGGCAGATTTTTACGATAAAGAATACGGATGAACCTAATGAAAAAAATGTAGAAGGTATAAATTAGTAATCTTTCTGTACTATAATATACTAATATGAATGTGAAAGTTTGTGAAGATGGATGAATATATGTATATATGTTTGTGGCTTTTTCACACCTAAACGACTGAACATCAACAAAGGTTTTGTGTAATTTTGATCATAATATAACGATAAGTATTTAGTCAGAAAAATTCTTGCTCCCTGAGGGCTACCTTGGCGTGCGCTGCCTGTACCGTTGAAGTTACATGAAGATAATGTACCGTAAAATGGTTTATCTCAAATAGTTCTAAATCAGCGGTACTCAACCATTTTTCCCCTTGGACCATATAGTCGCTACTGCTAGACCTTGCGGGCCGCAATAATAAAACTGAACTGAACAAACTACTTTCAGGTTTTGCGTTATCAGAGTTAGACGTTATATGTAAAATACAATAAAACGCAACTGTAAAAATAAACCATTTATTTAAAAATTAATGTGATGATTGACATTGACGAACACAAACGAACACAATAATTTACAAGTACCACGTGGTTTTGAGGAACTAACCTCGAAATAAACAGTTTTACTTTGCACAAGAATGAGATGTTACACGCTTGAATACTTGAACTAAAGAGAGAGAAGAATCATGATTTTTCTTCCACGTGTTGATGAAAACGGAAATCCGGCATTCAGTCTTGCCAACACCGTTAGCGAGTATTCAAACACTAGGCTTTCCAGTGTTCAACCACAGTATTCGATTTGGGTCAAAAACCCCTACAAATTTTTGTGTCGTTATCAGAAAATACTATCGTCAAATGATCTAAAAATATTGTATTAGCCTTCAGACTGCAGAAAAGGTTGGAGCCGCTAGAGGGCCGCATAAAAAAGGCTGGCGGGCCGCATGCGGCCCGCGGGCCACTGGTTGAGTATCGCTGTTCTATAAGAAACATCTGGGTAACAACAAATTTTTGATGGACCTATTTCTGGATTTCTCACGCGCTTTCGACTGCGTCGATCGTAAACTACTGATTTCTAAGTTATCGAGATATGGTGTCAGGAGAGTACCCCTGCACCTTCTGGAATCTAGAGTCTTCTCTAAGCAATCGAAAGCAAGTTGTGAAACTTAATCAGTCCTACTCAGATACCTTACACATAGCTTAATGATCTCATAAGATATCTCAACAGGACTAACAACTTTAATATACATACGGTATGTTATGCCGATAATACTAACATATCAATAGCCCAGAACGATCTGAATGCACTGAAAATTGTAACCGAAAATACTCTGGAACATTGCTGAAGTGGTCGAAAAACAATATTCTAAATTAAAATACATCAAAGACTAATGCTATGTTAATTACTCTGCGTGGGCACAATCTAAACTGCAAACAGTGTGATAGAAATGTCAACAGCTGTTAAAGTGCTGGGTATAACTTTTGACGCAAACTCAATCTGGATCCCACATATTGACAATCTATGCACAAAACTGAGAAAATCGTGCTACTGTTTGAGGTTTATGGCAAATCATTGCAGTGAAGAGATTCTGCTGATGCTGTATCATGCTAATTTCCACTCCCACCTAAAATTTGGCATTTTGAACTGGGAAAATTGTTCCTCTGTAAACAGACCGTTTACAGAAATATGCGACACGAATATTTGCAAAACTAGGCTCTAGAAATTCGTGCACATATTTTTTTAAAAGATTGAACATTTTAACAGTGGCAGGGACCTATATCCTAGAAGCCTGTGTGCATGTTTTAAACAAAGATCTAGCAATATTCAATATGGCTGAAAATTTACATAACCATAACACTAGAGGAAAACAGTTGCTATTACCGGTACGCCATCGTACTGCCCTCTTTCACAAAAGTTATGAAGTGAATGGGTGCAAATTTTTTAATATTTTACCTGAGATTGTGAAAAACTGCAAAAACATATATGTGTAAAAAAACTACAAAACAACTCATCACAAAAAAATTTTAACACTTTCGAAGAATTCCTCAACTAGAATTTAAAGTTTTTTTTTCAATCTTTATTTATTTATTACTCATTGTATATATACAACTATATATAATAAATTATGTAATGCGCACATTGACGTCTTTCACAATAATTATGTCATAGTGTACATTTAAGCCATTTCTATCATTGTGTACAACCTCATTAATTGAAATAAACTGGTATTATTATTATAATAAAAGTCCGCGATAGCATGTATCTACCTCTTATGTGGTAGCCACTATATGCAAAATACTGAGCCATAAATACAATCCAATTGAATACTTACTTTTTTACAATGCACATTTCAGAATATCTATCAATTTCTTAAAAAAATTGATACAAATGTCGTTTCAAGTATTCAGTATAGATAAACTTCGTCTGTTACACTAAGTATTTTTGGCGAATCGTTTAAAAGTTATCACGATAAGAGTTACTTGATGCGACGCAGAGAACCATAACGCGTCGCGTCTACTGTAAGGCGATGGAGGACAATGCGCGAGAGAAGAGGGGCGGTCAAAGCAATGAAGCGTCATCGCCTAGAATGCGGCAGACACGTGAGGGCAGACGTCGTTGGCGGTTGTGTTAGTTTTGCGAAATTTCTTTAAAGGTAACATGATTGAAGCTATCCATCACTCAGAGCAGTTGGCATATTTTTCTACTTACTGTATTTTTAAAGTGAAAATATAAAAAAATATTGTCTAAATTGAAGGGGTTATATTTTTCAGGAGTGATTAATTTCTTGTGAAAGAAAGTTTTTGGCTTTCTACTACTCCTTTCTTTGGAAGATTCCCGCATTTTTTTGTATCAAGATGGAGTAGTAGAAAGCCGAAAACTTTCTTTCCCAAAAAATTAATCACTCCTAAAAAATATAACCCCTTCAATTTATCTTTCATATTATTTTTCAGATATGTCGTTCTCTCGGAAGGTATGGTTCTGTAGCAGTAGCTTTTGACTGGTGCGGCACCTGGTAACATATACAAAATTCTGTCTGTTTTGGTCAAACTTTCTCTGAAGTATTTTTCAGTTTGCCGTGGTTAATAGAATATCTTCTAAGTCACTTGTCATCAATACCACGACTTTCTTGATGATGTGGCCAGTCTCAGTATCTGCAGTACCCCAACTCCTGCAACTACTCAAAGCGAGAATAAGCGAAATAATCAAGTTGACATCATCAACGATGACCTATCAGAGATGGTAGAATGGCATTTATTCATATTGTTCAACACCACTGGAAAGCAGAATTGCATCTTTAACAGAATAAAATTATATCTAGACAACTGAGTATATTGTGAGAACGTCTGCACTTATTAATGGAGGTTAAAAATCTACTTTACATTTTTTGAACCCAATCCATTTTTCCAATTACCATAACGTACAAATATACCAAATATTTCACTAATACTTTACGAAGGTTAACCCCGCCTCACCGACCTTGATTGAATGAATATATAGGAAAAATGTTCATAAAAACATATGGGTATATGAAACAAAAAAGTTATTTTCAGATTAAACAATGATTTATACATTTGAATATGATTTCATTGAAAAAAATCTTGCAGTCTGGACACTGCGGTAATGCCTGTCTTGAAAATTAATATGTTAGACTCTACCATTACTTCTGATGAACTGTTTGGAACTCTTGGTGTAGTAATGAATAATAATGGAGTTTCATCCCAACACTAAACCGTTATTTGTAACACCTCGGCACGTATGATTGACTGGTTAAAAATAACGGTTTAGTGTTGGAATAAAACTGCAGGTATCCATTTGGAGGTAGAACTTTCTGCGATCGAAATGGAAAAACAAGGCAAGTGTCGACAATATAGATCACTGTGGAACATCATCGTTGACGGTAAATGTGACTTAGAAAGAACGATTGATAGCAACTTGCCTTGATCTATGAGAAATCTGAAAATACTTTAAAAAATCATCTGAAAAGCTACAAGGTTTAGCGAAATTTTCTCAATGAAGTGTTACTTAAATACGTAGATATTATGTCTTTGAAGATCTTGGAAATATCAAATGCAACAAACCTAGATTGTTTGTATCTCGACTGCATTATTCCAAATATGGTGTCACATGAAGAAGGTTACATGTTTATTTTTACCTGCGAAAGGTAATTCGGAAACACTTCATTGTCAGATTTTCACTGAACAGTTTCACAATACAGCTATACAATAGCTTCTTCAGGCGTCTTTATACACGCTTATACAATAGCTTCTTCAAGCGTTTTTATACACGCCTGAAGATAAGCTTGAAGAAGCTATTGTATAGCGAAACACGTGTTGCATTTTGTGAAACTGTTTAGTGAACATCCCACAATAAAATGGTTCTTGAATACGTTATGGATTTTCATCAAGTACCTATCGGCCGATTCCATCACATATTTTGCGAAAACTATATTTATCATGGTTTGAAATGCTGAAAAACTACAAACATTCAAAAATGTCGTGTATATAAAGTTCAATATTTTCAAAATTATTCACTACATTCATGACACATGTAACCAGTTGGAAATCTTGCATCTAGTCACAGCGTATTTCCACTAGGCAGTTTACAAAACTGCGACACGTGTTTCGTTATACAATAGCTTTATCAAGAGTTTGAAAACGCTTGATTAAACTATTGTATAGCGTTTGAAAACGCTTGATAAAGCTATTGTATAGCGAAACACGTGTTGCGGTTTCGTAAAACCGTCTAGTGGAAATCTCACGATGAAGTGTAACTTGAATAAGTCATGTACTTTCATCGAGTATCGCCCAATTTCATCATGAATATTTATACATTATTAGTACCTATCTGAAGACGGAATTTATTGTTTAGAAAAATAGGAGCGTGATAATCTATTCATTGTATGGCTTTTCTGATGGATGTTATATGAATATATTTCATATTCAAATCAAGATCTTTGACATATCAGATCTGGACATACTTGCATTAATAATTAAAGTTGCCACCAATAATGGCTAACGACTTCCTTTACATCGAACAAAAAAGTTGATCTTGCTCCAAGTCAGCGTTTTCATAATCATCCTGTATCGAGTTCGTTAGCCGCCCGATCTTAGACTGTAAACCGTCTCATTAGCTAAAAATCATCGCTACATTTTCAACCGGCAATTAACAGTGTCTCGCACAGCACTGTAATTTTTTACGTCTGTTGACCTCAGCCGTATTGTCTTTAATATCACGTTCTCTTGCATAATCTGTTACGACTCCCGACTCAATAATATCAGAATTGCTAATGAGGTTTCTACTGTATACTAAGAATTTTTATAGAGAATGAGACGATTTGTTTTAATTTTTTTTCAAGATTCTTATCTGTACCGGATGATGACGATCTGATTCTTACCGGTACCAGAATGGTGGATTGCTGGAGAAATTGCTACCAACCTGAAACAAAAAGTAAATGTCAATAAACAGTTGTATAGACATACTGAATATAAAAGATTAGCACAAAAAGAGTCAGTAAATCGAATTAGATGTATTTTACTGTTCTCAGATAGTCATGACAAGAATCTGTTCGGTAAACAGTGCAAGGTTGTCGTGTCTATTTGTAACAATGGATACCTTTTGATATGGTGGACATTCATGGGTTTTTACTCCCCTACACAACAATCATCATTGACCATATTTATTTATGAAACGAATCGGTTTCATACTTATTGTTCTAGCAGTTTTGAAAACTTTGAAAAATGAACCAAAGATTTGTGCTGGCTTAAATGAAACCAATACACGGAAAACAACGAGTTGCCAACAACAACAGGTTATATTTTCAAAACGTAGGACTAATAGATCTACTTGATCTTGGAGACCAAAATCCATAATAGTCAATTTGAGCGGACTATTTTCACTATCTGGGAGGCGAATGACTCCTTGGTTCGGATAGATAAGTAATTTAATGATGTTCATGATGTTACTTTAGTAACGATATTTTACTTTTCGACCAACCATGTTACTAAATTACTTTTATCCTTATTTTGTTACTTTTCGAAGACATTTCAGATCTTCAATTTTATAATTATAGACGTAAAAAACTATTTTCATCAAAGTGTATTTTCAGTTTCATCTCGGACATAGACTCCGCCACAAAATCACAGAATACCTTACAGAAGAGACACTCATATGGCGGCACTTTGATTCTGAGGGTCGAGTTTCTGTGGCTTATCTCTTGTGTTGGTGGTGATCATTGTCACTTTTCGCGGTGAATTCAAATTATTTGGAATTCAGTTTGTTTGGCTAACATTCACGTTCAGCAACGCGACAATTGCTTTCAGTTGAAAACAATCACTTCCAAGTTCATGGTTACTGTTTTGTGCTCTTCTGTAAGGTATTTTGTTGTTATGTGGTCAGAGAATAGAAAATGTTGTGTGACCATTATGTGATGCTTATTTATTTGTTTATCCCTTATGTGATCTGTTAAAAATGTGTTTTCTGTTTACCAGCTGTCGCCCGCTATGAACTCTCAAAAGTCAAAACTTGCACGATAAACGAGGTATTGCCATTTAATGTACGATTACTAGCACGGGTTGTATGATAGGCAGTGAAAATCGATCGAACTAGCATTCCACCCAGTCGTCGATTGAATGAGTGGAACAAACCATATCAATCCAACCGGCTACAGTCCCGCCATATGTGATATACTTACAAGTGTATACTTTTGATCATTTTAGGAATAGAAATGTCAATGGTAATTTCTTTTCACCATCTTGATACAAAAATATGGAAATCTTCCAAAGAAAGGAAGAAAGCAATCAATTTCAAAAAATTAATTCTACAAAGATGCGTCTATCCTGCAAAGAAGTAACTTTCAGACACAAACTGGAAGAAAAAGCTCTCTCAAAATAGCTATTTTCATATAAATATTGAATTACACTAAAGAAAAATACTTTCTAAGCAAATATCTTTATAAGGACGCTGAATTATACCGTTGACTAGGCCCGATCCTATTTTTACTGTATATAAATGTCATCAACCAACTGAACATCTCTGTCAAAGTGACCCTTTTCGCGGATGACACAACTTTTCTTTGACATGATAATTCACCGCAACACCTCATAGATAAAATCGAAAGAGAATTGAATTAATAAAATACTGGTGTGACTCCAATTCATTGGTGATCAACATAAAAAAACTAATTTAATTACATTCCGTCGTAACCTTCAAGACTTACCACTAGAGAACGAAAAATATCCCTAATAAAACAACAACAGGATTTCTTGAAATAAATATAGACTCTAAACTCAAATTTGATCACCACATTAACAATCTCTAAACTCAAATTTAATCACCACATTAACAATCTCTGCAATAAGTTATCTTCCAGATGTTACGCAATTCGAGTAATCGCTAACGATTTGGGTCTAAAAGCAGCTAGGTCTGCATACTTTGCTTTAATTGAATCGCATTTGAGTTACGGGATTGCATTTTGGGGAACATGTTGCTCTTACCTTCATGAAAATGTTTTTGTATTG